>MU723663.1:292-12976 GCA_026770625.1 Nicotiana glauca
TAAATGCAAATAATACAAGAAAAATAATCACAAAATTCACAACAATTACAAGCAAACTAAAATGGTTTTATTTTGAATTTTTGGGAGTATTTCTCTTATAGGGCAAAATCACGTGCTTACAATAGCATTTACTCGTTTTGATGTGGTGATAGGTTTCCCCTCCTAACTTTCTTCTTCCCCCTATTGCCGGAATAGTCTGGCGACTGTATATAGGATTGCTGCCATCACCGTAGATGATCACTTCTTGGTGATTCCATTCAAATTTTACTGCCTGATACAATATCGAAGCCACAATACCCATAGAATGAATCCAAGGGTGTCCTAACAGCAGGTTGTAGGATGTGGGCACATCTATTACTTGGAACTCAACATCGAACCAAGTCGGTCCTATCTAAAGACACAGGCTGATTTCACTTATGGTGGGCCTTGTGGAGATGTCAACAGCTTTCACATTGATAGCTCCATCCTTTATTTCATGCAGTGCCTTACCCAATGTCCTGAGTGTTACCAGCAGACAAATGTTGAGGCTGGACCCTCCATCGATCAGGATTCTGGTGATAAAATAGTCTTCGCATTGCATGGTGATGTGCAATGCCTTATTGTGATCCAACCCTTCAGGTGGAAGCTCATCTTCATGAAAAGTGATATTTTGACTTTCCAATACCTATCCTACCATGTTAGCCATTTCTCCACCGGTGATATTTCTTGGCACGTCTGCTTCACTCAGGACCCTCAACAGGGCATTCTTCTGTGCCTCGAAATTTTGTAGCAAAGCAATGATGAAAATTAGCACCGGTGTTTTGTTAAGTTGGCCTGTATCTTTCTCCAGAGATAATTCGGCCCAGTCTCGATGATGGGTGGTCGGTTAGAGGCCTACTTGCTCGACTCAGCTAGATGTTCCGGGGTATAAACTATACCAGGTCTCGTCATAACCTGTGCCGCAATAGTCTCTTCGAACCTAACCTTGCCTTTCCTTCTTGCCTCGGCTGTATAGTCTCATGGTATAGCCTTTGTATGGAATGGCATCATGGTCGACATCGCCACTAGAATCAGCGTGGATAACTTTACTCCGAACGGAGCATGTGCCTTGGGTGGTAAAACTGCAACTTCGAACGGTGGGGGTGAATTTGCTGGAGATACGAATTTGGCCTCAACTGGTGCTGGTGTCTTTGCAAAGGACGTTGGTTCAAACTCAAGGCATGGACATATTTACCTTGGCGTCCCCAGAGGGCTGAATCTGGACCACGATCGAATTAAGAGTAACTATTGGCTTCTTTGAGTCATCACCTTCTGTGATCAAACCGATCGATCCCTCGGGTTCCCAATAATCCTCTATCTCAATCATGTGAACGCCTCCACCCTTGTGGTCTAGCAGAGGACTATTGCAGACATTTGGAGCAGGTTCCTTTGCCACAATAATCTTGTTATCAATTAAAGTATGGATCTTGTCTTTCAGAGAACAACATTCATCAATGGTGTGTCCTTTCATACCGGAATGGTATGCACATGATTTGTTTGGATTGACCCACTGAGAAGGGTTCTTAGGAGTTGCAAAAGGGATGGGGGTGACATAACCAGTAGCTTTGAGTTTTTTGTACAGCTGGTCGATTGGTTCATCAATAGCGGTATATTATTTTGGAGGCCTTCGGTCAAAGTTTGGTCGAGGTCTAGGGAAGTTTTGGCGTGCAGGAGGGGATTGATAGTGTGATGGTTGAGCATTGTAGGCTTGGTAAACATGTGTGGGTCGGGAATATCTGGGTGAAGTTGTCATGCCTCAAAACCGAGGGGCACGACTGGCGCCCGATCGGGTAGCCCAAGTCAAGCTGCCCTAGGTGTCTTTCCTATCTCACGTGTTACCCCATAATTTCATTGCTCATTAATCAAAGGAATTAGCCTTTTTTATAATTAACACACCATTTTACAAACATACATGGTTACTTAAGAGGTTTACAACTTACATCGTCCAACATACAAAATACATATTTACATAAGTTTGCAACCCACATTCACTGTCTACGGAGCCTCTAAGGATACAAAAGGATGATATAATACTTGCCGGTAACAAGGCTCCTGCTATACCTTACACCAAAAACCAGAACATGACTCCGAAATAAAAAGTAGCATGAACCACGCAGGGCCCCGAGAGGAAAGGGGCTCACCAATGCAGCTGACGGAAGGTGAAGGGGAGCTACAGCTGGTGGACTAGAGTACCTGCTACAGATCCACCTACAATCATAACACGAATGTAGCGCCCCCAGCAAAAGGGATGTCAGAACATTTGAATTGTACTGGTATGCATGAACAAACATTGCTCTAAGTAAACTCAAACCATACATAAGTAGCAAGTAGTAATGGAATCAACAATCAAATGCACATGAACGGAAACAATCAAGCTCAATAAGGTTACAAACTCTCCATTTCCCCTTCAACATTTTCACATTAATGATTTCACAACTTTTTCATATTTTCATTTCAATAGTGATTTCGATCACTTTCCACCCTTATTACCTTGGCCACCCTTATCACCACAACCCACACCTTATTACTTCGTGTTGCGGCGCGCAACCCGATCCCACCGAAACAATCACAATTCACAAACAACACAACAACAACAACAATAATTCACAAAGAACAACAATCAACAATTCTCAAGTACAACAACAACAATTCGCAAAGAATTTCTGTAATCATCAATACCTCTTCCATCATATTTAACAGTTCATATGCAATTTAAATCACCACAATAATTGCCCACAACAATCCAAGCATGTTATTACCTCAGTTGTTTCGATTGCATCTATTACAATTTCATTCTATCATTTGTTTCTCGAGTCTTACCACATAACACATTTACATCCACATATTCGGTTTATTGCCAATTACATACACTATTATATCGGGAGATTTAACCACGAACACTCAAATCATGCCAATCACAAGAATTTCACAAATAATCCACGTAGATATCGCATACCATATATTCGTACACTAAACAAGGTGATTCTACAAAGGTCAAAGTTAGCCATATATACCTGGAGTCGAATTCCCTTTTAACCTTTACTTTCAATTCATCAAATAATCTAGCAACGTCAATCTAGTGCACAAGTTAACACATATGACTTAGAATTGAAGCTCACAATTTTTACTCAAACTTATTTAGGTTATCAATCCCTTTATGAACAATCGTTTACTCCTACCCAATTCCTCTTACTAGATTTTTAGGTTTTAAAAAAGGCATGCATATATATTTTCAACCATTATTTTCAAAAATCAATGCATGAGACTCCCCCTAGTTTACACCTGAAAATCAATGAAAAAGGGTTAGGGATTTTACCTGCAAGAATGGGGGTGAAGACAATTACTTTGAAATTCCTCGACCCGGATAGTTTTGAAGAATCAAATTGGTGGAGATGACTTTCTCTTTCAAGAATCCTCTCTCCCCTCTCTCTTATTTGATCAAAAAATGTGTTAAAAATGAGGGGTTGGGGTGTTTTATTGAAAAGGGGTCGGGTTTGAAAATTTAGAAAAATAGGAGCTGAGTCTGGTTTGCGGTCGTGTTTTGCGATCGCATAACAGGAATGCAGTCCGCATAGTGGACCGCAAAAGTACTTCAAAACTCTGCACGTTCTATTTGGGTTTGCGATGAAAATGCGGTCTGTATACCCGATTTGCGGTCGCATAATGCACCGTATTTTTTACCTTAAATTTGATTGACACCCTATTTCACTTTGCGTTAGAAATGCAGTCTGCATATCAGTTATGCGGTCACATAATGCACCGCATTTTGACCTCGATTTTAACCAAATGACTGAATCAATCTGCGGCAGAAATGCAGTTCGTATACCTGGTTTGCGACCGCATAATAGCATTTTTCTGGAAACTTTTATTGTTTGATTTTTAAATGCTAAACCAGTACAAAGGGTCCGAACCGTGGCGAGCTTACACATCCCTAATACATATTCGGGACTTGACCCTACTAGCTACTGGGTTCTAAGGACAAATTTTTCACGGGACCTTACATCCTCCCCCATTTAAAATCATTCATCCTCGAATGAGGATCTTGAAAATCAGTTGGTTTTGAAAACATGGTATGCAAATTACCAATTTTTCACTAACTCCTATATTTTTAGAAAATTTCGCTAGAGTTTCCTTTGTAAATAGACACATCCACCTGTCAGAGAGCCCCCAAAATATATTTCCAAATACTATTACACAATTCATTTTATCCCTATAACATTTACACAACTCATTTCCTCAACATTTGCACATATTCAATCACTTGTTACATTTTGCACATAAATTAGTCACTTCAAGGAGTCCCATGCAATCTAACCACTTCAACATACTATATGCACTTCAATTAATCATTACCAATATACACTACCATTAGTTGTTTACTTATCACATGAGTTTTTGTCAAACTTTCATTTACCAAGAAGAGGTTCACATGCTTCAAAACAATCACAACACATACAATTATTGCACGACTTGAGGAATTTCAATAGTAAAGCATTTAGGAAGAAAAAATGGGGTGTCTTTGCACCAATTTGGGCACAATATCAGTTTGTTTAGGGATAAGAGTTCTCACGATTACTACTAGACTTGCTCAAACAGATGG
The DNA here is from genome assembly GCA_026770625.1 of Nicotiana glauca. Classification (NCBI taxonomy): domain Eukaryota; kingdom Viridiplantae; phylum Streptophyta; class Magnoliopsida; order Solanales; family Solanaceae; genus Nicotiana; species Nicotiana glauca. The sequence continues at coordinate 4,911 of MU723663.1, forward strand.
GGATATTTTTCTTTCATTGCATCTTACGCTTCCCATGTAGCTTCCACAACTCATTGACTTCGCTATAATACTTTAACTGAAGCAACTTCCTTATTTCTCAATTTGCGGACTTGCCTATCAAGAATAGAAACCGAGATTTCTTCATGTGATAGCTCTTCATTGACCTCTATAGACTCAACTGGCATGATGGCGGATGGATCTCCAATCACTTTCTTTAACATAGATACATGGAACACCGGGTGCACTAATGACATTTCAGGGGGCAAGTCCAGCCTATAAGCCACCTGCCCCATCCTTTGAACGATCTGATACAGCCAGACATACCTAGGACTGAACTTCCCTTTCTTCCCAAATCGCATGACTCCCTTCATGGGAGATACCCTCAGGAACACCCAATCATCAACTTGAAACTCCAATTCTTTTCGACGAACGTCCGCAATAGGATTTTTGGCGACTCCGAGAAGTTTTCATCCTCTCTTGAATAATTTTAACTTTTTCCGTAGCCGGATGCACGAGGTCTGGCCCTATCAATTCTACTACACCTACATCGAACCACCCAATCGGGGACCTACACCTCCTTCCATATAATTCCTCGAATGGGGCCATCTGAATGTTGGCATGAAAGCTGTTATTGTTATCAAACTCTATGAGTGGCAAGTGTTCATCCCAATTACCTTTGAAATCCAAAACACAAGCCCAAAAACATATCCTCAAGCATCTAAATAGTCCGCTCTGCCTGACCATTAGTTTATGGGTGGAAAGTTGTGTTGAGATTCACCTGAGTACCCAAACCTTGCTGAAATTTCTTCCAAAAGTTAGCTGTGAACTGGGCCCATCGATCCGAAATGATAGAAAGTGGAGTGTTATGAAGCTTTACTATTTCCTTGATATATAACTTGGCATATTGTTCTGCAGTATCGGTGGACTTGACTGGCAAGAAGTGAGCTGATTTGGTGAGTCAATCCACTATTATCCAAATTGAGTCAAACTTGCCCTAAGTGCGAGGTAACCCCACCATGAAATCCATGTTGATTACTTCCTATTTCCATATTGGTATTTCCATAAGCTAAGTTAACCCACCAGGCCACTGATGCTCAGTTTTTACTTGTTGACAATTCGGACATTTAGATATAAAGTCTTCCACACCCCTTTTCATACTGTTCCAATAAATTTTCTTGAGATCATGATACATTTTCGTAGAACCCGGGTGCACGGAATACTTGGAATTATGAGCCTCCACCATTTCTCTCTCCCGAAGCTTATCCATATCTGGAACACATAGCCTACCCTGGCATCGCAATACACCATCACCGCCGAGTAAAAATGCTGAAGTCTTGTTATTCAAAACTGCTTCCTTCACCTGAGCCAATGCTGGATCAAAAAACTGCTTTTCCTTAACTTCTGCTACAAGTGACGATTCTGCTCTATTATGCACCATAACATCCCCCTCGTCTGAGGCCAAAATGCAAACCGCTACAAAGGGTCCGAACCGTTACAAAGGGTCCAAACCGTGGATCCCTAACACATATTTGGGACTTGACCCTACGAGCTATTGGGTTTTGAGGACAAATTTTTCACGGGGCCTTACAGAAGTAGGCTAATATATGGGAGGTGGAGGTGATTGATAAGTATGTGGTGGATTTTGGTAAGAGGGTGAGGGTGCTTGGTAGTTTGGAGTAGGTTGATATGTGAGTGGAGGCATTGGGTAGGTTTGGTATTTGATGGGAGATTTGGTTCTCTGTGCCACCATTATGGGTCATACGTCCCTTTTCTTGGACACACCACCTGACTGTAAGGCCTTATTTGTAGCTTGCAAGGCCTCGAAATTCGTAACCATACCATTTTTGATGCCCTCTTTGATCCTTTCTCCTAGCTTGATAACGTTAGAAAATTTGTGGCTCTTGATCATCATCAGCCTTTTATAATACTGTGGGTCTTGAGCCGGGACAAAGAATTTGTTCATTTGTTCTTCCTCTAAGTCAGGTCTAACCTTAGCAGCTTCGGACCTCCGGCGAGTAGCATACTCGCAAAATGTTTCTGTGTGCTTCTTTTTTAGATTTTGAATATAGAACACATCTGGCACATTCTCCGTGTTGAACTTGAGCTTGTCCATAAAATTGAACGCCATGCCTACCTAGTTTGACCACTTCTTTGGATCTTGGCTGATGTACCAAGACAAAGCATCTCCTTTTAAGCTCATCATAAAAAGCTTCATGCAGATTCTCTCGTCTTTTCCTACCCAACCAGCTTGTCATAGTATGTTCTCAAATGGAACTTGGATCCCATGTACCATCAAACATCTCGAACTTAGGAGGTTTGTATCCCTCGGGCAGTTCGACATTGGGCTGTATGCAAAGATCTTCGTGGTTCAGCCCTTCAATTTCCTTACTTCCTTCAATGCCTTAAATTCGACTAGTCAATTTCTTAAGTTCTTCAGCTAGGTTCTTGATGAGTAAGTCCTTATCATCAGACTCAGGTGTGCTTGATGGGTTGGGTAGAGTGCGTCATAATCTCCACATAGATGGGGGTTTATGGTGGGTACGACAGTGGTCATTTGTGGAGTTTTGGAGTTCTGGGATGAGCAGCCAGGTGTTGTTTGAGGCGCGACAGTTGTTGTAGTGATGGTTTTGTTGCTTAGGTATATTCTATGGAGGTGTAGGGTTCTTAGTATTCGGGAAATTGATATCTGGAGTGGCGAGGGAAAATGACAGATTTCCAGATTCCAGACTTGATCGAGTTCTTCTTGGAATTTCAACAGCTTTTGTTTGAGTTGGGATGCATTTTCCTTAGGAGCTTGAATACCATGACCATGAGTGACCTCTACCCGTTCAGTTGAGTTCTCCTTTCTGGTGTTGTTCAAATCTTCCATCTTCCCTTTATTCTTCTTTCTGACAGGACTAAGAGGAGAAGTAGGTGGAAGGCCCCTGGATCTCGTGAAATAGGATGATATTTCCAAAGTTCATGAACTAACCTTTGGGGAGGGGGAATAATAAGCAAAAAGGTAACAAGTTAGTGAGGATCATAAAAATGTTGTAATATTTCAACACGTAATGCAGGAACGTAAAACGTGCCCTAATTTTGGAACCACATTGTGCCCGAGGTAGGCCAAGCGACAAATAGATTTGGAGAACTTAAAATTCTAAATGCCTCATTTTATTGATAGAAAATAAGACGAATCCCAAATCAACACTAAACAGGCAGGAAATGAAAGTCACTAATGGCCATTGGCCTTATTACATTTGATAAAGCGAAAAGAAGAAAACTCCTATCTATTTGGTCCTAAAAGTACCTTCCCCAGATTTGACATCCCTGGCTCCATCGAACAACTTTCCCAACTCGCGAAGGTCCAGCAATAGGTAGGCTCTGGCTAGATGTCCGCCTTCATTTCCTTCAGCATTTTGGCAGTCTTCGACCCTCTTGAGAAACTTCTTCTCCAACTCCACTATGTCTCGCTCCAAGTATCCTAGTCGCTTGTTAACACTGACAGACATGTTATTCCACTCCTCAATTAACTTTTGATTGGCTTTTTATATCTCACGGTGCTTGCTTTCGCACTTCCGGATCCTCTTGTGCAGTTGGTTGTATTTGACCTGTACCTCGACTTTTTCATCTATGATCCTGTGACCTCGAACAAACCTAGGCTGGCCCAGATCATCATGATTATCCTCCAACCAACCTAAATAGTAGGGATCATAACCAGCGTGGTATCTATCTAGCTCGATGGTATCCCTCCCCATGACGATTATGCAGTGCCACATACGCTAAGCTTGGCACTTGTAAGGACTATTATCATCCTGGAAGTCAACCTGGAAGTGACTCATCTTGTCGACCTCAGGTACAATTTGCTTCCTACCCGCTTGCCTTATAACTTGGAGAGGGACGTAAGAGTATGTTCCTCTCAGGCCGATCAGTATTAGGAAAAGTGCATCTCTGGATCGGGCGATGAACTCCTCGGTCGGAAACCACTCGAACATCCATTGTACTTGGTCCTCAGTTAGATTTTCGAAAAGCTCAACCCATTTTCTGGCATTCTCCGGTTGGGCAAACATACTGGGCATGTAATTCATTCGCTTCGAATCATGGAAAGCAATATGATCATCCCAATCCTTTCGCAGAATCTCTTGTCGGTATTCACCCTTTTGGAGGTGCTCCATGAGCCAAAGTTGAAGTAGCAAATTGCAGCCTTCAAAGTGTTTGGCTCCCTGTTGACACCTCTCTAAGTCTCGGTATATTTTCGCAATGATTATAGGCACAATGTTGAATAGTTGCCTACCAATTCCTTCCATTAAGGTTTTAGTTACCATAGCCAGTCTGGTGTGGATTCTTGCTTGCTTCATTGGACACACGATCAATCCCAGGAAACAAAACATGAATACAAAGACCCTTCGGTGAATATGCCCTAATGATGTGATGGAAAACTCGTCAGGATAGGTACGGTAGGATTTGTTGTGACCGTACCTCTCATCCAAATAATCAAAAGGGATGTAGGATTCTTTCAAACATGTCAGTTCTGGATTCTTCTTCAAACCCATTATTTTGAGGACGCCTCTACCCTTGTGGTTCTCGGGCATTAACAAACTCGGAGTCTCCTACGCTATACCAGCCAATCCTCCTATCTCTTCTAGCAAGGGTGTCATTTCAATGTACCCGAAGCGAAATACAGACCTCTCACAATCCCAAAACAAAGTAGTAGGTTCTATGAGGTTTCCCAAATATTTCCAGATAAGAGTTTGATTACTAGAGTGAAGATCTTTCCACCAGCTTAGCAGTTTTGGGTGGATGTTGGTGACCATGCCGAATCTAGAGACTTCGTGCCTCATATTTCTGCAAGACAAATAAGGTTGGGCCCTTACCCCTACCGGACTTGACTATTTAATATCAACAATTGGCATAAAGCATTTAGTTCTCCAAATAAATGCAAAGAACGTGGTGATTTCCATTTGGGTTTAGGGAAACCCAGTGGACTTCAGACAAGGCTATCTTAAAGAGTCATTATGCGGACAACATAACTGACTCGGTTAGGTTTGACCATGATGCATGCACAGTTAAGTAGAGTAAGGTTTCTATAGGGTTTTAGACTGGTACCCTTGAGCGGTCAACTCAAGGGGGAAAAGTACGGAACCGTCGACTACACCGTTGATCGACTGGTTTTACCGTAAAATATGCCTTTACCGAATTTAGGAGGTGATAATATTGAAAGAGACCAACCACTCATTATAAGCGTTGCTATGGGATTTGTTTGGCACGAGTGGAATATGATGTTGAGCATGATTATACAATAATTAAAAGCATGTTGTCATGTATTTGCACGTTAAGAAAGCAGTAAATACAACAATTTCATAATTTAAAGCAGTAATAAAGGGAAGAAACAAAAAGACAAGTCAGTTTTGCAATTGAAGAAAAAAGATTGAATGCTTAAAGGAATTAAAAAGTAATTGCATATAAATAAGCATAAATGCACAATGATAGTCTAAAATGGTAAAAGTCTAAATGTCCCCAGCAGAGTCGTCATGATGTCATGCACCCTTTTTCCTCCACGAAAATCGGGTTTATGAGATTTTGCTGGGATAACTCGTTCATTTTGGGAACCGGGTTTAGCATTTGAAGAGTCGCCACCTAATTATTTATGGTGTATTAGGACACCAATGGGGTTCAAGTCTAAGTTCCATTTGAATAACCAGAGATAGGGTAAGAGCTTGAAGTTATCCTAAGGGGAAGGTGTTAAGCACCCCTCAAGATCCACTAGTGTGGTTCCCGGCCAGACAATTATTGTGAATTCAGGGTGCAATTAACATATAAGTAGATAAAGCTCAAACAAGATGGGATTTTAATACGCAATGGTTTGAAAGTAAGCAAAGTTTGAAAGAGTAGTTAAAGGAGCTGATTTTAAACAAGAATTGCAATACTTTTAAAAGTAAAGGGAAGTAAAGGAAGGGGATTCCTAGGTTTATAAAAAATATGGATTACATTAATGCAATACCCAGTAATCACTCCTCAAAAGAGGGGCTATACGTGGTATTAGCACACCGGTCATCATATCCATATGTACCCTTTCTCACCCAGTTTAAGTTGATAAAGTGCGGATTGGTCTCGACCACTATTGCATGCTATTAGGCCCTATATCTATCAGTCTCAGAGGCACTTAGGACTACTATTCCTAAAGGGGAGGGATCTTGGGCTTATTTTGGTTTCAAAAGGTAAAAGTCTAAGGCGATATACAATATAATATGGCATATAAGTGGAAGCATGTAAACAGAAAAAGGCTCACATATACCTCCTCAAGACAAAAACACATAAATAGCATGACTTGCACATACTTTTTAGGTCTGATTAAAAATACGAAGGACAAGGGGAGTTTAATTGCTGAGGTAGACTGGTTTGATACATGACTCAGATAGGAAGTTCAACATAGGCGAGTTAAAGATGTAGCAAACTCATAGAATCAGTCAAGATATGCAAGAAATATTAGTTAAAACACAAAGAATCAATTAAACATGATTTTAAAAGAAGTTTTGAAAACCCTAGTTTTTAGAAGAAGATGAAAAACACTTGAAATCACATGATTCTTGTATAAAACCTTAAGGACGGTGTAAAACATTAAAGGAACAAACTAAAATCATTCAAGATCTGTATAGATTTAGGAGATATAGGCAGAAATTAGGGTTTCAGCAGAACCCATAATGAGATGAAGAAACCTGTCCAGAAACTCAAATATCGTGCCAAATATAAAATGATTCTGCTTGAAATTACACTAGAATAGCCAAGAATAGGCAGGAGATGAACCCTAGACGTAGGTCGGCATGGCCTAGGGCCCTTGAAGACCTTAGTGAAGACAAGCATAGCACGAGAGAAGCCATTGAAAGCTTAAGAGACGATGAGAGGTGACCGGAGATGGGAATTCGGCTGTTGATGGCTAGGGTTTGGTTGAGAGTTGCTATGAGAGGAGAGGATCTTAGGGTGGCAGAATTTGGAAAATGGTTAGGGTTGGGGGTGGTTTAGGATTAAAAAAGGCAAGAATCAATAGGGGTTGTTGATATGAAAGATCAACGACCATGATTTAATTAGTTCTGGGTCGGGTAGATGTATTTGGGGCCGGGGTCGTGTAATTTAAACATAAATTGGACTGGGTTGAGTTTGATTTAGGCTGTAATTGAAACGCCAATCTGGCTATAATTTAAATAGCCACTTTTTCCAATTTTAATTTATAAAAATAATAATAAGATAATTTATGTAAATAAATTAATGGTACTAAAATGATTTATATTACATAATTAATTATTAAAAAATACCACACCTAATCTTGTGAACATAAATACAATTAAATTTTACAAGAGGCTAATATTGCAATTTAGCTTTAAGAATATTAAATAAATTTGTAAAAATGTATAAAAAATTTTTTGGCTATATTTTAACATAAATATAAAAATATAGGTAAATTACCCAAATGATAGTTTTGGAAGTAATTATTGAGATTTTACCAATAACAAAGGGATTAATAAATCAATTTAAATCTTTGAAAATTGTGAAAAAATAATAAAATACTTGAATATACTTATACATGTACATATATGCGGTTTTGAAAGTATTTTGCACATTGAAAATATATGTCGGGTAAAATTGGGTGTCAATAGACATAAAATTTAGTATTTTGAAATGTACCGGACATGTTGACCGGGAGGGTGGTCTCCCCCTTCATTGCTTCGCCAGCCATGTTGAAGCCGTTGAGGACTCGGGAGATAAGTATGATTTAATTAGGTAGTCTGAGTTGTTCTACCACCTTCGACCTGATTACGTTGGCCGAGCTACCTGGATCCACGAGTACATGTTTAATTTGAATGTTATTTAAGATGAATGAAATTACCAGTGCATCGTTATGTGGATGAGACTAGACCTCGAGTTCCTTTTAACTGAATGCAAGGATTTCCTCAGGCATGCAGCCCCGAAATTGCCCTTCTGCTGCGGTGGAGACTTTTCTATGCTTGATCAGGGGCCCTGATCACGCCCAATGTATATCCTCTAAATAGGATTCTGCGGACGTTGCAAATAAAACCCAAGTATTAAGCTCA
>MU723668.1:8334-27264 GCA_026770625.1 Nicotiana glauca
ATATATATATATATATATATATATATATATATATATATATATATATATATAAATAAAAAATCAGATATTCTTTTACACTCACATGGTCTTGTTGCTCAAGAACATGGGCAGAACTCAAGCACATGGACACAAGTTGTCCAAAAACAAGAGGTAGTGCTTAGCAAAGGTTCCACCATCACTTGTTTCCCATGTTTTGCCATGTGAGGGGGGCTTGTAAACTGATTTCTTTAAAAGGGCAGCGTTATGGAGAAGGGAGGGGACTGAAAAAAAAGAGAGGAGAGAAAACAAAAGGAATCTGGAGAGAGCTGTATACACTGTATATACATTCGATATACATAGGATATACAGGATATACATTCTGCATACAAGGAATATACAGCGGCAGAAATAACTAAAAATGGCGTAGACCCCCTCATTCTTGAGCATTCTCTGCCATACAAACACTATAAATATGGAGAACAATCTCACACCATAATACTGGAGAGTTATATCCATTTTTCACTTTGATTAGATTTTACTTCAAGAGGAAGAAAAATCGAAATAAAATCGGAGTTGCAATGAGATGCTCGTGTTTGTCCAAGAGGTTTTGATCCCGTTCGTAGTCCGATCCGTGGTTCCGAGTATATTGCTCGTCGTTTCCGTTGTTGCTGTTTCGTTGATTTTCCATTCAGTTTCTCATTTTCGTTGCTTACTTGTACATCCGAACAAAGGCTAAATATAAAGAAAGCTTCTTTTAAGGTCGGTTTATTCCTTATCCTTTATGTTATTGTTTTAAGTATTTGTGAAGATTTGGTTTATACTTTCATGAAATATATCATGTTTACTTTGCTTCTTTCTTGTTATTTGGGTTTAATTGCTCGTGTTTGCAATGTCCTCATAGATTGATATTGAATTACTGTTGAGTAATGTTGTTAGAATGATTTTGTTGTTGGGTATTTCTTGTTTGGGATTGATAACAAAGTTGACTGTGATTATATCTTTGATGACATAGGCCGTGAGGGAATAATCTGATTCGAGGCCTGATTGAAATATTGCAATATATAGTTTAACATGGTACAATCCAACTCATTTATCAATTAGGATATTGCTTTTATTATTAGAGACAAGAGGTAGAGTAGAAATCATAGTCACTTTAGGATTGACCTTTAATAAAATGAGACGAACCTCGCCAAATAAAATGCACAAATTGTGGGGCCCTCAGTAAATATATATATTAAAATACTTAGAATACGGGATGAGTCGTCTAGCGAACTTCACGGCTTTCTCCAAAGATAATAACGCGTTAGACTCTTTAGGCGCGATTGTAATTAAATTACATTCTTAAATTCGGGTGCGCATTTATGTGACCCAAATCCAAATCTCAACGGAGTCGGAATGTATTAACAACCACGGGTGTATTGATTGCGACGTGGTTCGAGATGCATTTTCACAACGTTGCAATTCTATTAAAAATAATAATAAAAGCGGTTTAAAGTTAATAAAAGCACATAAGTTATAATATGTATTAAAATCAGATATTTAACCATTACAATTATTTTTGAGCGACCGTTCTAGAACCACGGGATTCGGGGGTGCCTAACACCTTCCCTCGGGTCAACAGAATTCCTTACTTAGAATTTCCGATTCGCAGATTTCATTTGGAAAGTCGAAAATTCCCTCGATTTGGGATTCAAGATAAACCGGTGACTTGGGACACCAAAAGCCAAACCTTTCCCAAGTGGCGACTCTGAAATAAATAAATAATCCCATTTCTAATAATGTCACTTAAATTGGAAAAACTCCCTTATACATTTATCCTCCCCGGGGTAGATGCGCAAAAAGGAGGTGTGACAAACGTATTCCTTGTGGTTTTGATCAGATTCGACGCTCGAGGAGGTTGATCTGCGAGGCAAGGGCATAGCGAGCTAGAACTTTAGCTGGCTTGAGGTGAGTAATGGTTATAAATGATGTTCTGAGGGTTTGAAACCCCAGATTTGCACAACGTAGTGCTAAGTTGAGGTGAGACACACGCTGCATGATGAGAGTGGGGTCTATTACTGGTGGGGATTAGGACTTGGTCCATCCTGTTTGATGATTCTACTGTATTTCTGACTGGGATTTAATTGATATCATTATAGTCTGGGCTAGTTGCCATGTTTGAGGCCTTGTACCGACCTGTAGAACCCTTAGGGGTAATTGTACGTGATTGACCTCTCTTTACTTGTCAAAAACATACCCTCAGTCATGTTCTTAACTGTTAAATATAATACGAACTGGCTTAGAGATTGATAAATCCAAATGAGAATAACGTGTGCATTGGGAACCCTGTCTTATCCTAGTGTGCCAGGAGGCCAAGTCTATATTGATTGAGAGGGGTTGAGAACCCCATTGTGAGGGTATTTGATACGCTATGGATCGGGCTGCACGCTATAGTAGTATATATATTTATACGGATCGGGCTGCATGCCGCAGCAGTATATTATCAGATCGGGCTGCATGCTGCAGTAGTATATTGATATGAATCGGACTGCACGCTACAGTAGTATAGTGCTTGGGATGTAGGAGCCCCTCCGGAGTCTGCACACCCCCAGTGAGTGTAGTTGACTATTATTATTGGATCAGGCTGAACGCCGCAGCAGTATATATATATGGATCGGGATACATGCCGCAACAGTATACTATATGGATCGGGCTACACGCCGCAACGGTATAGTTATGATTTCGGTTATCGTGAGAAGTAAATGAGTTGAGTACTGACTTAAGGGATTTTTACCCGACTTCTTCATTTAGTTGCTGTTTAAATGTTCTTACTACTTTGATATAGAACTGCTTAGTGCTTTTTACGAGATTTCTTTCCGTCTGTGATTATTTATTGCTATTACTCACTGAGTCGGAGTACTCACTTTACTCCATGCACCATGTGTATGGATACAGGTATTCCGGAGGCGTAGATTGAGCTATTGTTGCTATTCAAATCTCACCGGAGTCATCGAGGTAGCTGCATGGCATTCGTAGACCCGATTTCTCCCTCTATCCTCTTTACTTTCTGCATTTTAGACTCTTTTTTGTTTAAGCTGTTCCTCAGACTTGTATTAGAGGCTCTTGACTCGTGAACCCACATCAATGGGATTTGTAGTGTTATTTTCTTGATTTCCGTACATTTTACCTACTGTTACAGATTTATAATCATGTTTTTTTGGTATTTAAATATTGTTAATTGGTAATGTACTCTAAATGAGGGATTGAGAGTGTTCAATTGGTCGGGCTTACCTAGCATTTTGTTGGGTTCCATCACGACCGGGGTTGGGGTCGTAACAAGTTGGTATCAGAGCCTAGGTTACTAGGTCTCGCGAGTCATGAGCCGATTTAGTAGAGTCTCGCGGATCGGTATGGAAACGTCTGTACTTACCTAGTACTTTGTTGGGTGCCATCAAGACCGGGGTTGGGTTCGTGACAAGTTGGTATCAGAGCCTAGGTTACTAGGTCTCGCGAGTTATGAGCTGATTTAGTAGAGTCTCGCGGATCGGTATGGAAACGTCTGTACTTATCCTCGGGAAGTTGCAGAACCTGTTAGGAAAACTTCACATTCTTGAAATTCTATCGTGCGAACTTGTTGATCCGAGTACTAAACTTTTCTTTATTCTATTCTCTCACAGATGGTGAGGACACAAGCTACCGGACGTGACGGACGACCACCAGTACCACCTACTGAGGCTACTAGAGGTCGTGGATGCGGTCGTGGCAGAGGCAGAGCAGCAGGGGCAGCACCTGTGGGTCCTTTAGTTGCCCCAGCTCAAGACCAGGCTCCAGCAGCACCAGTTTAGGCACCGACTTTGCCTATTGTGATTCCGGGTCTCCAGGAGACATTGGCCCAGATATTGACAGTTTGTACGGGCCTGGCTCAGGTGGTTTTAGCCACCAGAGTAGCAGTAGCTACTTCGCAGGCCGGGGGAGGCAATCAGACCCCCGCTACTCGCACACCTGAGCTGGTAGTGCAGGGATTACAGACTCCAGAGGCACCTCCAGCTCAGCCAGTGGTACCAGTTCAGGAGTACAGGGTTCCAGTTATGCCCAAGGACGAGCATCGTCGCCTCGAAAGGTTTGGTAGACTCTAGCCTCTGACCTTTAGTGGAGCTGAGGGCGAGGATGCCCAGGGTTTTCCTGACAGATGTCAGCGGATGCTCCGTACAATGGGGATTCTTGAGTCCAGCGATGTGGTTTTTACTACATTTCAGTTTACTGGAGTTGCCTTCACCTGGTGGGAGGCGTATGAGCGGCGTAGGCTAGTTGGTGCAGCATCTTTGACTTGGCAGGAGTTCTCCACTGTCTTCTTGGAGAAATATGTACCGTAGTCCCACAGAGAGGAGCTGCGCTGACAGTTTGAGGGGCTACGGCAAGGAGAGATGACAGTGACCCAGTATGAGATAAGATTTTCTGAGTTGTCTCGGCATGAAATTTGGTTGGTTCCGATAGACCGTGAGCGTATTTGGAGGTTTGTTGGTCTCCACTACCCTCTTCGTATTCTTATGACTAGAGAGAGAGTGTTGGGTGCTTCATTTGAGGAGGTAGTGGATATAGCTCGAGATATTGAGTCGGTTCGCCGCTAGGATCGAGATGAGAGGGAATCCAAGAGGCCTCAAGGTTCTGGTAGTCACAGTGACGCTCCTTCGAGGGGCTAGTTCCAACAAGGTCGAGGTCGTTCTTTTAGGCTCGCTCAGTCAGCTCTACCCGAGTATCGAGGAGGATCTTCAGATTGGGGTTATCAGAGTTCTCAGCAGAGTCAACCATCTCTCAACGCACTTCCAGCACAGAGTTCGTCTATTTCTCCATCTGCTCAGAGTTCTTCCAGGCCGAGTGCATCAGCTAGCCACTCTGGCGTGAGGGGTTCCCTTCAATCCCAGTTCCTAGCACCCGGGAGCTGCTATGAGTGTGGAGGGTTCGGGCATATGCCGAGGGAGTGTCCTCGTTGTGCTGCTAGCTCATCTCAGCAGAGGGGTCAACCCTCATCTTCTGGTCCAGTTTCTTTAGCACCCACCCCGCCATCTAGGGGTGAGGGTCAGACAGCCAGGGGTCGCCCCAGAGAGGGAGGCCGATCGGGCGGTGGTCAGGATCGCTTTTATGCTTTTCAGGGCAAGACAGATGTTATTGCCTTGGATGTTGTTATCACATGTATTATTTCAGTCTGCCATAGGGATGCCTCAGTCTTATTTGATCCCGGTTCCACCTATTCCTATGTGTCTTTATATTTTGCTCATCATTTGGGTACGACCCGAGGGTGTCTTACTTTACCTGTTCATGTATCTACCCTGGTGGGTGATACTATTGTTGTAGACCATGTATATCAGTCGTGTTTGGTGATTATTTAGGGTTTGGAAACCCGAGTTGATCTATTGATATTGAGCATGGTGGATTTTGATGTTATTTTGGGCATGGACTGGTTATCTCCGTGTCATGCTATTTTGGACTATCATGCTAAGACAGTCACTTTGGCTATACCGAGTGTTCTGAGGATCGAGTGGTGTGGCGTGACTGACTATGTTCCTAGCAGGGTGATTTATTTCCTAAAGGCCCAGCGTATGGTTGGGAAAGGTTGTCTTTTATATTTGGCTTTTGTGAGGGATGTTGGAGCCGAGACTCCTAGCATTGATTCTGTCCCGGTTGTGAGGGAGTTTCCAGATGTGTTCCTGCAGACCTGCCGGGCATGCCGCCAGACAGGGACATCGATTTTGGTATTGAATTGGTGCCGGGCACTCAGCCCATTTCCATTCTGCCATATCGTATGGCACCAACAAAGTTGAAAGAATTAAAGGATCAGCTTCAGGAACTCCTAGATAAGGGGTTCATTCGACCTAGTGTGTCACCGTGGGGTGCGGAGGTCCTATTTGTGAAGAAGAAGGATGGCACCATGAGAATGTGCATTGACTACAGGCAATTGAACAAAGTAACAATGAAGAACAAGTATCCCCTACCTCGTATTGATGATTTATTTGACCAGCTTCAGGGGGCGTGGGTATTCTCCAAGATTGATCTCCGTTCAGGCTATCACCAGTTGAAGATCAGGGATTCGGATATTATGAAGACTGCTTTCAGGACTAGATATTGGCACTATGAGTTTCTTGTCATGTCATTTGGGCCGACCAATGCCCCAGCAGCGTTCATGCACTTGATGAACATTGTATTTTGGCCGTATCTAGATTCATTCATGATTGTTTTTATTGATGATATTTTGGTGTACTCGCATAGCCAGGAGGAGCACACACAACATTTGCGAGTTGTATTACAAAGATTGAGGGAGGAGAAGCTTTATGCAAAGTTCTCCAAGTGCGAGTTTTGGCTCAGCTCAGTATCTTTCTTGGGGCACGTGGTGTCTAGCGAGGGTATTCAAGTCAACCCAGAGAAGATAGAGGCAGTGTAGAGTTGGCCTAGACCGACCTTAGCCACAGAGATTCGTAGTTTCCTTGGGTTGGCAAGTTATTATCGCCGGTTTATACAGGTATTTTCCTCTATTGCATCGCCCTTGACCAAGTTGACTCAGAAGGGTGCTACATTTGTATGGTCGGACGAGTGCGGGGAGAGCTTTCAGAAGCTCAAACTAGCTTTGACCACGACTCCAGTGTTGGTTTTGCCATCAGCTTCTGGTTCTTACACTGTATATTGTGATACTTCGAGAGTTGGGATCAGATGTGTGTTGATGCAGGAGGGTAGAGTTATTGCATATGCTTCTCGTCAGTTGAAGCCCCACGAGAAGAACTACCATGTACATGATTTGGAGTTGGCTGCTATAGTTCATGCTCTGAAGATTTGGAGGCACTACTTGTATGGCGTATATTGCTAGGTATTCACCGATCATCGCAGTCTTCAGTATCTATTTAAGCAAAAAGATCTTAATTTGAGGCATCGGAGGTGGCTAGAGTTACTCAAGGATTATGATATTACCATTCTGTATCACCCGGGAAAGGCCAATGTAGTGGCCGATGCTTTGAGATGGAAGGCGGTTAGTATGGGGAGTTTGGCATATATTCTAGTTGGGGAGAGCCCATTTGCAGTTGATGTCCAGGATTTGGGCAATCGGATGGTGAGGTTAGATATTTCGGAGCCTAGTCGGGTGTTGGCTTGTATGGTTTCTCGGTCTTCCTTATATGATCGCATCAAATAGCACCAGTATGATGATCCACATTTGCTTGTCCTTAAGGACAGGATTCAGCATGATGATGCTAGGGATGTGACCATTGCTGGTGATGGCGTGTTGAGGATGCAGGGCCGAATTTGCATGCCTTATGTGGATGGGCTTCGAGAGTTGATATTGGAGGAGGCCCACTGCTTGCGGTATTCCATCCATCCAGGTGACGCGAAGATGTATCAGGATTTGATGCAGTACTATTGGTGGAGAAGGATAAAGAAGGATATTGTAGGATTTGTGGCTCGGTGTCTCAACTGTCAGCAGGTAAAGTACGAGCATCAGAGGCCGGGCGGTATACTTTAGCGGATAATTATTCTCGAGTGTAAGTGGGAGTGGATTACTATGGATTTTGTGAGTGGTCTCCCTCGGACTTTGAAGATGTTCGATTCAATTTGGGTGATTGTGGATCGACTGACCAAGTCCGCGCACTTCATTCCAGTATATACTACTTATTCTTCGGAGTGGCTGGCATGGATCTTTATCCGGGAGATTGTCCGATTGCATGGGGTTCTAGTGTCTATTATCTCAGATAGGGGTACTCAGTTCACTTCTCAGTTCTGGAGGGGTTTTCAGCGGAAGTTGGGTACGCAGGTAGAGTTGAGCACAACATTTCATCCTCAGACGGATGGGCAGTCCGAGCATATTATTTAGATATTGGAGGACATGTTGCGTGCCTGTGTTATTGATTTTGGAGGTTCTTGGGATGAGTTTTTTCTGCTTGCCAAGTTTGCCTACAACAACAGTTATCAGTCGAGCATTCAGATGGCCCCGTATGAGGTGTTGTATGGGAGGCGGTGTAGATCTCCTATTGGATGGTTTGAGCCCGGCGAGGCTAGGTTATTGGGGACAGAGATGGTTCAGGATGCCTTAGAGAAGGTGAAGCTAATTTAGGAGAGACTTCGTACAGCACAGTCGCATCAGAAGAGTTATGCGGACCGAAAGGTTCGGGATGTGTCTTTTATGGTTGGTGAGAAGGTCTTGCTGAAGGTTTTTCCCATGAAGGGTGTTATGCGGCTTGGTAAGAAAGGGAAGCTGAGTCCGCGGTTCATTGGACCTTTTGAGGTACTTAGGAGGATTGGGGAGGTGGCTTATGAGCTTGCCTTGCCACCCAGCTTATCGAGCGTGCATCCGGTATTTCATGTATCCATGCTTCGGAAGTATGTTGGGGACCAGTCTCATGTATTTGATTTCAACACCGTTCAGTTTGATGATGATTTGACCTTGGAGCCAGTGGCTATTTTGGGTCATCAGTTTTGAAAGTTGAGATCAAAGGATATAGCTTCGGTAAAGGTGCACTGGAGAGGTCGTCCCGTGGAGGAGGCTACTTGGGAGACCGAGCGGGAGATACGAAGCAAATATCCTCACCTGTTTAAGGTTCCAGGTATGTTTCTTGACCCGCTTGAGGACGAGCGTTTCTTTTAGTTGGGGAGGGTATGACGACCTGACCCGTCGTCACGTGAGTTACTGACCCATTTCCCCCATTTTCTGCTTCCTTATGTTTCATTAGAGGAATCTTGGGTGAATGAGTCGAATTGGATTGGTTTTAGATGGAAATGAGACACTAAGTCTCTTAAAGGAAGACTTGTTTTGGAAAAGTCAATAGGATGTTGACTATTGAGTTAGAGGGTTCGAATGTGATTTCCGGTGATTCGGTTAGCTTCGGGGGATGATTTGTGACTTAGGAGTGTTATCGAAATTGATTTTGGAGGTCCGGTGTAGAATTAGGCTTGAATTGGCGAAGTTAGTATTTTGATGATTTCCGGCGAGTAGGTGAGATTTTGATCCGAAGGTCGGAATGGAATTCCGAGAGTTGTTGTAGCTTCGTTAGGTGGTTTTGGACGTGTGTGCAAAATTTAAGGTCATTCGGAGGTGTTTTGGTCGGGTTTTTTATCAAATGCGTAATTCGGAAGTTTTTGAGAAACTTAGGCTTGAAATTGGTGAGAATTTATGATTTTAGCGTTGTTAGATGTGTTTTGATGATTGGAGCAAGTTTGAATGGTGTTTTGGGATGTTTTGGATCTTTTGGTTGAGGTCCCGGGGGCCTCGGGGTGATTTTGGATGGCTATCAGGATGAATTTTGGAGTTGGGAGATTGCTGTAGGTACCTGGTATCTGGTATTTCCGCATCTGCGGAAAAGGAACCGCAGATGCGGCGGTGCAGGTGCGGAAGAAGGATCGCAAATGCGGTCATTGGCCTAGAAGGGAGAAACCGTAGATGCAGAACGAAAACCGCATCTGCGAGGCCGCAGATGCGGTAGATGTGTCGCATGTGCGAAGAGGGTAAGGCCTGGTGTTTCCGCATAAGCGGACGTGTATCCACAAATGCTGACATGTGACTACAAAAGCGGTCGAGGGTTTTAAGTGAGGATCCGCAGAAGCGGAAATTTAACCGCAGAAGTGGTAGTCGCAAATGCAGTAATAGGACCGCAGATGCGAAAATCCCTGTTATCAGAAGGGTTTTTAAGCTTATTTTGTTCCGCGAGCTTAAGTCCATTTTCATCATTTTTAAGCAACCTTGAGAGCTATTGGATGGAATTTGAAGGGGATTTCGACTAAGTGTGATTGGGGGTAAGTCCTTGGCCTAAATACATGAATTAATGGTACAAATTACATGGAAATTTGTGGAAATTCATCAAAAGAGGGTAAAGCTAGGGCTTGGAAATTTAGTATGTCAAAGTGGAATGTGAGGGGTCAAATGGACTCCGATTATGGTAAATTTGATATGTATAGACTCGTGGCGAGATGAGGAATCCGGTGATATTAATTTTCTAATTTTTCGAGAAGTGGGCCCGGGGCTCGGGTTTTGCCAACTAGGTGAATTTCGATATTTTTCGAATCTTTTCGATTGGGTTGTGTTCCCTTAGCCTATTGTAATGTATTACTTGTGGTTTTGATCAGATTCGACGCTCGAGGAGGTTGATTTGTAAGGCAAGGGCATAGCGAGCTAGGATTTTAGCCGGCTTGAGGTGAGTAATGGTTATAAATGATGTTTTGAGGGTTTGAAACCCCGGATTTGCACAACGTAGTGCTATGTTGAGGTGAGACACACGCTGCATGATGAGCGTGGGGTCCATTACTGCTGGGAATTAGGACTTGGTCCATCCCGTTTGATGATTCTACTGTATTTCTGACTGGGATTTAATTGATATCATTATAGTCTGGGCTAGTTGCCATGTTTGGGGCCTTGTGCCGACTTGTAGAACCCTTAAGGGAAATTGTACGTGATTGACCTCTCTTTACTTATCAAAAATATGCCCTCAGTCATGTTCTTAACTGTTAAATATAATACGAACCGGCTTAGAGATTGATAAATCCAAATGAGAATAAAGTATGGGTTGGGAACCTTGTCTTATCCTAGTGTGCCCGAGAGGCCAAGTCTATATTGACTGAGAGGGGATTGAGAACTCCATTGTGAGGGTATTTGATACGCTATGGATCGGGCTGCACGCCGCAAAAATATATATATTTATACGGATCGGACTGCACGCCACAGCAGTATATTATTGGATCGGGCTGCACGTCGCAGCAGTATATTGATATGGATCAGACTGCACGCCGCAGTAGTATAGCGCTTGGGTTGTAGGAGCCCCTCCGGAGTCTGCACACCCCCTGTGAGCGCAGTCGACTATTATTATTGGATCGGGCTGCGCACACACACACACACACACACACACACACACACACACACACACACACATATATATATGGATCGAGCTGCACGCCGCAACCGTATACTATATGGATTTGGCTGCACGCCGCAGTGGTATAGTTATGGTTTCGGTTAACGTCAGAAGTAAATGAGTTGAGTACTAGCTTAAGGGATTTTTACGTGACTTCTTCATTCAGTTGCTATTTAAATGTTCTTACTACTTTGATATAGAAGTGCTTAGTACTTTTTACGAGATTTCTTTCCATCAGTCATTATTTATTGCTATTACTCACTGAGTCAGAGTACTCACTTTATTCCATGCACCATGTGTGCAGATACAGGTATTTCGGAGGCGTAGATTGAGTTATTGCTGCTATTCAGATCTCACTGGAGTCATCGATACAGGTATTCCGGAGGCATAGATTGAGCTATTCCCGATTTCTCCCTCTATCATCTTTACTTTCTGCATTTTAAACAATCTTTTGTTTAGGCTGTTCCTCAGACTTGTATTAGAGGCTCTTAACTCGTGATACCAGATCGGTGGGATTTGTAGTGTTATTTTCTTGATTTCCGCATATTTTACCTACTATTACAGATTTATAATCATGTTAATTTGGTATTTAAATACTGTTAATTGGTAATTAGACAAGAGGGATTTTTCTGATGGTAAGCAACCCCCACTTCCAACCGAGAGGTTGTGAGTTCGAGTCTCCCCAAGAGCAAGGTGGGAAGTTCTTGGAGGGAAGGATGCCGATGGTCTATTTGGAAACAACCTCTCTACCCTAGGGTAAGGGTAAGGTCTGCGTACACACTACCCTCCCCAGACCTCACTAAGTGGAATTATACTGGGTTGTTGTTGTTGTTGTTGGTAATGAAATCTAAATGAGGGATTGAGAGTGTTGAATTGGTCGAACTTGCCTAGCATTGTGTTGGGCGCCATCACGACCGGGGTTGGGGTCGTGACACAGCAACAATTAGAAATTAGTTCTTTTCTTTTATTTGCTTAGAATTCGAGGTATTAGTAGAGATAAATTAAGCTAATGTGGATAATTGAAATTGGCAGTACTCCTTGGCTTTTATTAATTTATCACTTGAAATATAGATAATACTGTAAGCACGTAGTTTTTGACCCGCACAATTTTTAAGTTAATTGTAGTGCGTTAAATATTTACTTGAGTTATTATAGATTTTTAATCCATTTTTTACTACCACTTATTAGTTTAATTTTATTGTTTTAATATTTAAAAATTAAAAAAAATACTAAAAAAAATTTCAATTTTTATATTTAGTTTTATTTTAGTAGTTTATTTTATTAATTAAGATGTAATTTTTATATTTTATAAGTATATTATATTATTTTAGTCTCCCTACCATATTTAAGCTCAACAATATAAATGTCCATTCTTCCTAACTCATTAGCCCACTTAGGTGCAATATTTTAATCATAGTCATCTATTTCCTTCTAATCCAATGGTCATCATCCCTACCCACCTCCTTATGAAATACCCAATTATAAAAACCATATCCTACGTTGCAATTCCTAAAAAAAAATTGAAGAGAAAACGACAGACCCTCATTTGCTTTAACCTTCACCACACACAAGAGAACCTAAAAAAAAATTGAAGAGAAAACGACAGACCCTCATTTGCTTTAACCTTCACCACACACAAGAGAACGGCGCTGTTTTCACGCCTAAACTCACAGCAAGAACCCAGATAAAAAAGGGGGCAAAACGATGCTGAAAAGTGCTCCGTGTCGATTTTGGTCGAATCTCCATTTACATCTGTCCATTATGCGAGCTTCAAAATAATTTTATAAAGGTCCATTTTTCCATCATTGTTTCTGTTAAGACATTATGCTTGAATATATAATTTGATCTATTCAGCTTCATGACGATTGAAAAAATGTTTTTTTTTCTGTATTAATTGTTAGGCCTCATTTAGTTTGTTTAATTTTGTTACTATCCTGTTTGATTAACATGAAGATTGAAGAAACTAGCTGATTTTTGGACATATGTTAAATACATAACAAAGAAAAGATTCTCTATGATGTCCCGTACTCTCTGATTTTGGGTGAAGTTCATAGTCCTTTATCTATCTTAGTTTTTGTAATCATAATACTTTTTGACAAAATGTTTGCATATTGTTTATTAAAAATGACAAGTTAACCATGGTTTCCCCTCAAAGATAAATTTACTCTATTCAAGTTTGGATTTGCAGAAATTGTTCACGTATATCACGTTTGACGTGATTCTTTCTGCCATTGCTTTTCGTAGCTTGCGTTATCGTGGTGCCTTATCGTGGCCACAGGTATGGTTCATGTGGCATGATCACGATACGTAAATTCCACTCGGGTGTGCATTTTATGTAACTCGATCATAACTTCAAGTACTAATAAAAATAAACATGTTGTAAATCACGGGTGCATTTCACATGACGCAATTCGCAATATATACAAAAACATCGAGTGCATGAAATCGTGACTCGTTCAAATAAATTCCATAAATCCTAAAAAGCGGTTGAATAAATAAAAGCGGTTGAAAGTTAAAAAATGCACAATAGGTTTAAAACATGCAATTAATCAGATAATTAGGCCAATTATTAATAGTTGAGCGATCGTGCTAAAATCACAGAACTCGGGAGTGCCTCACACCTTCTCCCGGGTTAACAGAATTTCTTACCCCATCTTCTGTATTCGCGGACCAAAAATAGATTCAATTTCCTCGAATTGAGATTTAAAATAAACCGGTGATTTGTGACACCATAAATTATTCTAAGTGGCGACTCTGAAATTAAATAAATAATCTCATTTCGATTAATGTCACTTTAATTGGAAAAACTCCCAATACCCCCTTTCGCGCACAAAAAAGAGGTGTGACAGCTCCGGCGACTCTGCTGGGGAAAAAGAACCCAGAATCTCTGGTTCAGGGTTCAAGAATTCGAGCTTGGAATAGCCGTTATAGTTGGCTTTTATTATCTAATTTTTACGTGTTTGAACCTGATGTGCTAAATGACATTTTTTACCGCTTTGATATTGTTTGAATTGTATATAAAACTGTTACGAAACCCTCCTTCTCTCTTAGTCTTCTAAATCTTTTGGAGAGTGTGCACTTCGCGTGACTTCTTTTCTGTTAGAGTCATATCCTAATTTTAGAACGAGGTTTAGATAAGTTGCAAAGGTGGTGAAGCTTTTGTATTCCTGATACGCTGTCCCCCTCGGCTCGAGCTGTCCGCTCGGGCAAGCAAGGTCTAGAACAATACACCAAGTTTTTTAAATCTAGAATAACATAGCCTCATGCCGGATCCCTAGTAGGTATGTTTGTTTGCATCACGTGCATTTGACTTTGGGGAATCAACATAAAGGTTGGGTCCATCTAGGACAGGTGAACCCAAATTAGACGACCATCCTGATACATCTTACGTGCTACTTGTGCATCTATTAGTTTCGGCTTGCATGTTGACTGGCTATTAGAATAGGAAAAAAAGAAAAAAAAGGGAAAAAAGAAGAGAAAATCGAAAAAAAAAATCAAGAGTGAGAGGTAGGTAATCCGAAACTCTGCCAAAATTTTCAAAAAAAAAAAGAGAAAGAAAATAAGCGATTGTTTTCAAAAGTCATATTTTCCCTATTCCGTCAAAACTGGCCGAACTACGCAGGACTGATT
This sequence comes from Nicotiana glauca, assembly GCA_026770625.1. Lineage (NCBI taxonomy): Eukaryota > Viridiplantae > Streptophyta > Magnoliopsida > Solanales > Solanaceae > Nicotiana > Nicotiana glauca. Next base: position 22,803 of record MU723668.1, read on the forward strand.
CTCACCGGATGTGAGATACATAGGAAAACCTCATCGGTTTCAGCCCACAATTTTCAAAAAATCCAAAAAAAATATCTCCTTTGCTTCCTCCTTTAGAAAAGTCTTTGTGATGACCCAAAATGTCATGACTCATTTTAAAACTAAATCCTGTATGGAGGCCTTCAAACCCCCATTTAGTCCTACCTTGATTTGCGTGCACAGTCCGGCATCTATCTGAAAGCCATTATGTAGAAATTTGTGAAAAATGATGAATTTGCTTTTAAAATAAATTTAGGTTGACTTTGATCAATATTTTGAATAAATGGACCCGGACCCGGACCCGTGATTTGACAGTCCTAGATGGTCCATAGGAAAATATAAAACTTGGGCGTGTGCCCGGAATCGAATTCCGAGGTCCCAAGCCCGAGAAATAAATTTTTGAAGAAAATTGTTTAACTGAATTTTAGAGTTTGGAAAATTTGAATGTAATTGAATTTAATGGTATCGGACCCATATTTTGGTTATGAAGCCCAGTACAAGTCTTATATGTGATTTAAGTTGAACCTGTAAAATTTGGTAGGAAACGGACTTGAAATGACGTGAATCGGACCTTCGGTTGTTAAAAATTTGAACTTCAGAGTTCATGAGATTTTTCTTTGATCTTGATGCTAAATTCATAGCTATTGATGTTATTTTGATGATTTGATCACACGAGCAAGTCTGTATGATATTTTTGGACTTACGTGCATGTTTGGTTTGGAGCCCCGAGGGCTCGGGTGAGTTTTCAATATGCCACAGAGTGAAATTTGGACTTAGAAATTGCTGGTATGTTGCAGGTCTGCAGGCTTCGCAACTTGCAAATGCAAAATAGTAACGCAAATGCGAAACTTGACCTAGGCCGCCTTGGTCACAAATGCGATATCGCATTTGCGAAGGGTCCCTCACAAATGCGAAGGTAACCGAAATTGTACTTGGTCGCAAATGCGACAAAATATTCGCATTTGAGAAGTGAACAGTTTTTTGAGGGGTTCTCAATTGCAAACTCTGGTCGCAATTGTGACATCAGAGACAAGTTAATTGAAACTTAGACACATTTTCAGCCGTTTTTCAAATCTTTTCAAAACCTAAACACATTTAGGCGATTTTTCAAAGGCAACTACTCTTTCAAATCATTTTTAAGTCATTTCTAACTCATTTCTTTCAATCTAATCCATCTTTTTACATGATTTCAACTCAAAATCAAGGGTTTTCATGGAAAAATTGGGTGTTTTGGGTGGAACATAGGATTTTCGAATTTTGGGAATTAGGACCTCGATTTGAGGTCCAATTTTAAAAGAAATTATATATTTGAGTTCATGAGGGAATGGGTAATCGGGTTTTGGTTCGAACCTCGGGTTTTGACCATGTGGGTCCGGGGTCGATTTTACACTTTTTGGGAAAAACTTTAGAAAATCTATTTTCATGCATTAGAATCGATTCATTTAATATTTATTGATATAGTTAAGTAACTTGTGGCCAGAGACAAGCAAATTGGTGGTGGAATCAAGAGGTAAAGCGGTAGTTGAGGCTTGAATTATGTTCGAGGCATCGAGGTAAGTGTTTGATCTAACCTTAGCTTGAGGGATTAGGAGTTGTGTCTTATTTGCTATGTGTTACTTGTTGAGGACGACGTATAGGTATGGTGACGAACATCTATATGTTGGTTTCAAGTATGTCAGTGAGTCTTATACTATGATTAATATGACTCTGTTCTGTATTGTTCATGCCTTATGTGATATTTCTATTGTTGAACAAGGCTTGTGGAAGTAATTTTGAAAATTGAACATTGAAGAGCGTTGGCTCAAATTGTGAAATGAGTTGTGGAATTATTGTTGGCAATTGAAAGTTATAGAGCATTGGATCAAGTTGTGAATTAAGTTGTGAAGTAAATGTGAAAAAGAGAAGAAGATTATGATATTGTCTCCCTTGCCAGGATGTTGTTGCTTTTAATGATATCTCCCTTGTCGGGATGTTGTTGCTTTTAATATTGTTTCCCTTGTCAGAATATGATTTTTTGTACTATTGTTCCCTTCCCGGATTTTATTTATTACTTTTCTCTTATTGCTTGTGATTGTTGTTTGGGTGAGGAAGAATGTTAAAGCACGAAGGGTGATGTCATGCATTGTATTGGTGAGAGAGTGTTAAAGGACGAAAGGTGATTTCGTGCATGATATTTGTGAGAGAGTGTTAATGCATGAAGGGTGATGCCTTGCCGCAGGATGTACCATTCCGTACCATTATATGAGCGATAATGCACGAAGGATCTCTCCGTGCCATAATTATGTGAGGAAAAGCAAGAAGGGTGATGCCGTGCCATTTATATTGATTGTTATTGTGAGGACGAGAGTAAAAGCACAAATGGTGATGTCGTGCACTTGCCTTTGATATTCTTGATTTCTACTAATATTTGAGTTATGTGGTTCTTTACATTTAAATTATGGTTTCTGTTGCTACTTGTTGTCTCCCGCAGCATGACTCCCCCTTCATATCTTTAATTGTACAGTTTTGCCTTTATTTTCTGTTGTATATGGTTAACTGTACAAGTTTATTTAGTAGTCTGGTCCTAGCCTTGTCACTACTTCGTCGAGCTTAGGCTAGGCACTTATCAGTACATGAGGTTGGTTGGGCTAATACTACAATCTGCACTCTTTTGTGCAGATCCTGCTACTGGAGCATACAGACCATAGCTTTGGGTTGCTGCCTTCAGTCCACTTGGAGACCCGAGGTAGTCCTGCAGGCATCCGCAGGTCCTGGCGTCTCTCTCTATCCTTTCTTTCTGTTTCTTATATGTATTTCAAAGACATCATCGTACTTATCTTTCAGACCCTTATTTGTTGTATTCCTAGATAGTCTGTGAAATTGTGATACCAGTTCTGGGTAGTTTATGTTTTGAATTGGTATTAGCAGCATTATTAAATATTACAATTCAGTCTTTCGCTTATTAATTATACTGTTTTTATGTTGTTGGTTCTTAATTGTTAAAATATTAAAATGGAAAAAAGGTAAATAGTACAAATGATTGGCTTGCCTAGCTTTCACTAGTAGGTGCCATCACGATTCCCGAGGGTGAAAAATCCGGGTTGTGACAAGTTGGTATCAGAGCTCTAGGTTACTTCGGTCTCACAATTCACAGACAAGCTTAATAGAGTCTGAGGATCGGTACAGAGATATCTGTATTTACCCCTAGAGACTATAAAGTTAGGAAAAACTTCACATCTATTCTTTCGTATCATGCGATTTATTTTCTCAATGCTAATTGAACTTCTACTCTGTTCTCTCGCTGTCACACCTTCTTTTACACCACCCGAATGTGATACAATGGAGTTTTTCCAATTTAAGTGACATTATTTAAAATAGGATTATTTATTCAGTTTTATTCAGAGTCGCCACTTGGAATATTTTAATTGGTGTCCCAAGTCACCGGTTTATTTTAGAATCCCAAATCGAGGAAAATTCGACTTTCCTTTTGAAGTCTGCGAACCAGACATTCTGAACAAGGAATTTTGTTAACCTGAGGGAAGGTGTTAGGCAACCCCCGGATTCCGTGGTTCTAGCATGATCGCTTAAACTATTACAATTGGCCTATTATCTGAGTTTAATATATGTTTTAGCCTATGGTATATTTTAAATTATTAACCGCTTTTAAATTATTTTTAGGAAGATTCAACGTTATCCAAATCATGTCTTGAACCACATCACATGAAATGCACTTGCGATCTTTGACACGTTTTATCTAACATTGTTGAGATTTGGATTTGGGTTACATAAAATGCACACCCGAGTTTAAAGAAGTTAATATTACGCGCCTAAAGCAACTGCGCATTTTCAAGTTTGCGAGAGCCATGGAAAATTCAACTATATGGCACACCTCAATTTCTAAAGGATTAAAATTAATTAAGTAAGAGCCATGAGTTTTGAAATTTTATTTGGCATGGTGCGCCTCAAATTATTCCAAAGGGTGAGCTATTCAATGATATAAATATAATGAGACCAATTTATATTACTAGTTCAAGACTAGTGTCAATTCCAATTCAACTACTATTAAATAAATGAGAACTAATATGCTTAAATTTCAATTGGCATATTACATGACTTCAATCGCAACCAAAGAATTAAAAATGATTGTGCGACAATTACAACCAAGTATTCAATAGAGAAGCAAAGTGAAGCACACAAATTCAACGATTTAGCTATTTAACCGTACAAATTCTCCAAATTCAATAATCCAGTTACACTTAAGATCAAACAAATCAAACAATTGCAATAGTTTGACATCACGGAATAGGATCTTGCTTGGACAATAAAGATTAAGATGCGGGACAGTCAGACGACATGAAATAGAGAACTTTTAACAATTTTCTGTAACTAATTTCCAGAAATTAAAAATGAGTTTGATTCATTAAACGGAATAAAACAAAACAAAAGTATATATTATTTTGCAATA
>MU723668.1:28944-43980 GCA_026770625.1 Nicotiana glauca
TTCAAATTCTTTTTCTTATCTTTCTTTTTCTTTTTCTTTAATTAAAAATCCTAGGTTATCTAAAAATATGAAATTAAACTAATTACAAAAATTATAAAATCTATTTAATCCTAAATTAAAAGAGAAAAAAATCAATAAAAGGAAAAATTGTAAAAATGAAGCAATTTTTTGTGATTTTCAATTTATTATAAAACAAGTAACTATTGATTGATCCTAAGAATATAAAAATAAAGCCTAAATGCCATGCAATGATATTTTTGGTATTTTTTCATGATTTAAATAGTACTCAAACATGCACAAAATGCAAATAATTAAATACAATTCTACAAAAAATTTTAAAATGATCGATAATTAATGAAACATCTATTTTCTTGGGATTTTATAGGAGTATTTTGTATAGGACAAAAATCACGTGCTTACAGCTGCCCCTCTTTGCTCGGAAGCATGAAGAGTTTTCGGACAAAGATAAAGTGTGCAATATGAGTGATTTTTGCCCGTTTGAAACTCCATGAGAAACATTTTTGAAAAGAGCCTGACCGAATCTTGCTTCAGAGGTTGCCTACATATCCTTGGCTATAAAGGAATCATGCCAGTATAGTTCTGGAAGTTTTGGTAGCTGGGACTACCGCGAAGCTGTTATTTCACTGTTGTTTCTGTTGTTTCTTCTTGCTGAGCTCCTTATTATACTAAAATAAAAAACAAAAAGCTAAACTAGCTAAGCATATCAACTACAAGTTACAAGATTCTTATCTATAAACCTTTTGAAGCTTGATCTTCAGCCTTAACTGGTTCTTGCTGTGGACTCCGATCTAAATCTTGATGCTCGTCAGCTGTAGGTGTTGGTTCTTTCTTCATCTTTGGATAAAGGCGGGACATGCGAAGCTTATGACTTCAATAATACCTTGGGCAGTCCGTCTCTTTTCTCGCTTCAACCTTTTGAATTTATTTCTTTTTTGTTCTTTTTTTCTTTTCTTTATTATGGACTGAGACTCATTCTTTTGGTCATCTCGAATCCTGTTTCTCGAGGTCAGACCTGCTCAGACACCAAAACAAACAAACGAATAAAATTTTTCTGCCCAAGTTTTCACTAGAAAAATTTCGTGAGTTATTTGTAACTAAGATCTAAACTTATTCTTCATTGAAAGCAATAAAAGTCAGGATTGTGTATCCTTGGGGATAGGGAATGCAGTCCTGAATTGGGAAGATTGCTAGGTTATGCTAGGAAAAAGACCGTGTTATGCCGGAAAAAAAGAAAAAAAAGGGTCCTTGGGTTATGTCGGGGAGGTCCACGGATTATACCGGGATAAAAGAAAAAATATCCTTGAGTTATGCCAAGGAGGTCCACGCGTTATGCCGGGATAAAAAGAAAAAAGGTCCTTAAGTTATGGTAGGGAGGTCCATGGGTTATGCCGGGATAAAAGAAAAAAGGTCCTTGGTTTATTCCAGGGAGGTCCACGGGTTATGCCGGGATAAATGAAAAAGGTCCTTGGGCTATGCCAGGGAGGTCCACGAGTTATACCGGGATAAAAATAAAAAAGGTCCTTGGGTTATGCTAGGGAGATCTACGGGTTATGTCGGGATAAAATAAAAAAGTCTTTGGGTTATGCCAGAGAGGTCCACGAGTTATGCCGGGATAAAAAGAAAAAAAGGTTCTTGGGTTATGCTAGGGAGGTCCACGGGTTATGCCGGGATAAAAAGAAAAAAGGCCATTGGGTTATGTCAGGGAGATCCATGAGTTATACCGGGATAAAAGAAAAAGTTTCTTTGGTTATGTTAGAGAGGTCCACGGGTTATGTTAGTATAAAAATGAAAAAAGGACCTTGTGTTATGCCAAGGAGGTCCACGGGTTATGCCGGGATGAAAAGAAAAAAGGTCATTGGGTTATGCCAAGGAGAAAAGGAAAAAGGTCCTCGAGTCATGCTGGGGAGGTCCACGGGTAATGCCGGAATAAAAAGAAAAAAGGTCCTTGGGTTATGCCAGGGAGATCTACAGTTTATTCCGGGATAAAAGAAAAAGGTTCTTGAGTTATGACAGGGAGGTCCAGGGGTTATGCTAGGATAAAAGAAAAAGGTCCTTGGGTTATGCCGAGGATAACTAGGGAATGGGCCCTATGTTGGAAAGGATGCAGCTAGAGATTGGAGGCCCTATGCTACCATGATTTTTTTTTTAAGTTTAAGAAAATAAGTAAAAATGCAGGAAAAAACTTGAAGGAGACTTCCCTTTTGGATTGATTATTGTTGCAGAGCTTTTTCTAGCCCCTGCACATTTTCTTTTTGTTGCACCTGCTTCTTACAAGGTCGCTTTGGGATTGCACCTGTTTCCTGTTTTCAAATAATGAACAATTGTTAGTTTGAAACGGTGGTTGGTCTTGTGGCCTTGACAATTGCAATAACTTAATCTCGGTCTAGCTTCTTTGATGAAGACCTCAACTGCAACTCCTTATTCCCTGATGATCGATTTCATTTTAGGCCTTGGAGAACCTCTGGTTTTTCCAGACTTTGCCATGACGGTTGGTCACGTGAGACTTCAACTTTCAACTTTATTTCTCTTTCGTAAGTCTTTCCTTTCTGATTCTCTTTTTTCTTTTCCTTTTCTTTTCTTTGCTTTTCTTTGGAACATCGGGGAAATTTTCCTCAAACTTTTTTGCAACGGCTATGTCGACGCCCCCTTTTTCTCGCGAAATCGGGTTTACGACATTTGCGAAGACAACTCTATTCCCATTTGGGAATTTGGTTTTTTGATTTGAAGAGTCACCACCAAATGATTAAGTGCATTAGGGCACTAAGAGTTTTGAGTTGGAAAACCAGAGTTCGGATAAGGGCTAGAAATTATCTCGAGGGGAAGGTGTTAGAAACCCCTCAAGATCCACTAGTGTGGTTCCCGGCCATGCTATGTCGTGACTTTATAAATAAGCAATTAGGGATCAAATAAAGGGGCTTACACACAAGTTTAAACTCATTTGAGAAAAGACATGGCGGAATTTTGTGAAAAAAGTATTTAAATAACTTATAAAAAAACAAGTAAGAAAACATATAAAGGGAGGGGAGTCCTAGGTTTATACATAATATGGATCATCCACACAACACCAGTAGCCAATCGTACGCATGGTGTTATCGTGTGATCATCATCTCCATGTCTACCCTTCCCGCCCCATTAAGGTATTAAGTGTGGAATGGTATCGTTACCTACTGCATGCTATTACCCATCCCACCTATCAGTTCCGGAGGCGTTTAGGACTACTATTCCTACAGGGTAAGGGCTAGGCTGAACCCTTAGATTTAAAGGATAAAATGCTAGGCGACATGCATAACAAGTAGGACTACACATAAAGGGAACATACAAAGGCAAATAAAAGGGTTCACAAATCCCTCCACAAATAAACATGTAATCAGCACGTCTCAAATACACTTAAGGTCTCACAGGTGGAGATTTTTAAAGAAAATGAGCGAGTGACAACAATCGGGGTAAGTAAAAAAGGCTAAGGGAACTATTAAAACCTGGTTTGAAAAGATAAAGACTTGAAAATACAGTAGTTTAAATCAAAGCAACACAATTCTGGGCAGAAAAGGTAGCCCAACAGTTTGAAAACTTAATAGAGCAAGAATCAGAAAATCAGTGAGAGTAGATACGTGATATCAAAAGACTTATTTCCAGATAGAGATGGATTTTCAGTAAAAGAGTGACTTCCAGAGAGTCACAACAGGAATGAGAGCGGCAGAATTTAAATTAAACAAAAACTGATTAGTCTTAAACTGATAAGAGCATGGTTAATCGATTCTTATTAGGGCCTAAAGCTTGCCTAGGCGACGTATAGGTTGCCTAATTATCCTAAAGGGGTGAACATGCATATTAATCCCAGTTTTGAAAGGACACAGTTAACCAAACTTGTATTAACAATTTTAACCATACTGGTGAGGCGTTCAGCTAATTGCAAATCGGACAGAATAAAACCCTAAGTGTCATGGTGTCTAATGCACACAATAGTCCTAAAATATGGTTCCCTAAATGCCAGTAAGAATGTAGCAGTAGTTTTAAGAAAATTACTTGTTGCTTATTAATGGATCATGATTACAAAATGAGCATGATAACTAGCTGAAAGTGAGAGCCTAAAAACAGGATTGCTAGTATATGAGATGCATGTCCTATACAGGATATCTATTGCACAAATAAGTAAGTAAAGTCCTATAAGCATGTCTTCTACCCATTACTTTAAACTAAGCATGCATAACCCCTTCCAATTTCACTATAACCCCAATTAGTTGTTTACAAGTTATTACAAACCATGATAGCTGAATTACGGTAGTAAAGAAAAATAAGAAGTTATTCTATAGGGAGCCTTAAACCAGGCCCAATCTTCCGACCTCACTTCTTTCGAGTTTCACAGCCATAGTCTGGGTGCGACAAAGCTCCCTAGGTTCCCATTGAGTCCCTGGCCAATACTGACACCCAAACATTTACCAAAAATACTGAACAAGTGCAGTGTGGAATTACCAGCCTTGTGCGTCAAAGTTCAGTGAGTAATCAGAGGTACCCAAAGCAATGCTTACACGAAGGAGGTAGAACCTAATCTGTAAGAGTAGTGAGAGTGTGTGATAGAGTTTTTTTTAAAGGAACTGAGTTGTGAAAGGAAAACAGTTTAAAAATGATCCATATAGTATCAGTTCAAGAAAACAATAGAAGAGTGTGACAGTTTTTGTAAGAAAGTGAGACAATCTCAGACTAGAATATCACATATAGTTCAGAGAAGCAAACACAAACAGGGGACATGGGACAGGGGACATGGGGATAAGTAATTCACATGTAAGAGCAAAATTGCACATACATAGACATCAGAGAAAAAGCATTTCAGAACTTAAACAGTCACAACATATTTCATCCTAAAAGGTTCAGGATTACATGCTGATAATGTACTGGGGTTAGGGGGTAGGGAAGAACATGCATTAAATAAATAAGGGAAGCAGTAGGCATGCTGAATTAAAGGAAAGATAGTCACATCAATGAACCTACACAGAGGCATTCTAATTTCAATGAGAACAACAGAACCATAAGTAGAAGCATAAAAGAAACAAGAGGAAGCGCAATGCCCATAAAGAACATGTTGTTTTGGAAACTGTAAATCAAATAAAGGACATACCAGTCAAGAATGAGATAATATAAAACAGTAATATGCGGGGAAGTAGAGAAGTAGTGTGTGCAGACCAAGAGAAGCAATGTATAGAGCAATACAATAGTAGAGTAACAAGTTACTTAGTCTTGGCTTTTCGCCGACAAGGTAACCAGTAGTCAATAGGAGAAGTGAGAGAGAATGTGTAGAAAAATAAGAGAGAACAGTGAGTATGCTTATGTGTGTAAGAGAGGATTCAGAACAGTCTTTGTTCGTGTCTTATGCTAAAGAGAGGGTAGACTATTTATAGTTTTGAAAACAAGTGGAAAATAAGGTAACACGTATAGACTGATCATAATTTTAGAAATAATACCAATTAGAATCAATTAAAGACTCAGACTCCCTTCAATTAGGGAGTCATAGTTCAAACGGTACAAATTGTATGAAATAAGGAAAATAATTGTTTGCAAGACCGATATTTCCATAATAGGAATAGTAAAAGTATGCTGCATGTGATAAGAACTGAATACAAAATATATTCAAGTAAGGGAAGTATAATGACATCATATTGTGGACACAAATTAGTTCAAAGAATCACGGATGAGATTGAAAATCACAGGGAATTAGTACTAAGTAAGAGAGCATTTCACAAATAAGGAAGTGATTCAAAAATCAGTGTAAAACTTCTAAGGAAAACATATACAAAATCAGGGATTCGAAGAGATGCACAAAATCAGCAGGATATTTGGTAAACGAAGAACAATTAGTCCTATCAAACACAATAGGCATGAAAATCAGAGAACCCTAAGCAAGAAAGCACAGAATCAGTAGACGGCTGGAACCCTAATAGCAAAATTAAAGCATAGAACTCGGAGAATAACCAGAAGATCACTCAAACAAGAAAATAACACAAACACAAACACATAATACTTCAAAAAAATAAGAAGATATAGTGATTTCGAAAGGGATTCAGAAAACCCCTAGTTTTTTTATAAAAGGAACAAAATGTTTAAACTTGAGCAATCGTGAAGATCGAGTTGAGAGTAGTGTAAAACAAAAAGGTGTGAGTTATTTTTTTTTAAAAAAATACAGATATTTGAGAGGTATGGGTAGAGATTAGGGTTTCGTAAGAAACCAATGAGAAGTAAGAAAAATCTGGCTGTGAAACTCAGCAATAATGGAGTCTACAATACCATCGGAGAAAGGCCAGATACAGAAGGCAGAGCTTTCAGTGACCATCTCGTATTGTGGAGGCTCCTGGGGTCTCAAAGATAGAGGGAATCAATGAGATAAGGCTTCTCGGCGACTGGTGGTCGAAAGAGGTGTGGTTGGAGGTGGCTGGAGAGGCGGTGAGTTCATCGGAGGAGAAGAGAACTAGAAGGTTCTAGAGAGAAGGGAGAGGGGGAGTCAATATATAGAGAGAGAGACCGTCTCAGAAATGAGGGGCTTGGGGTGGGGGGTAATTGGATTTTAATTAAGAAAATCAAATTTGGGCCGTTGATCTCATTTGATCAACGACTCAGATTAAATCGGAGCTGGGCCTGGTTGATTAATTGAAATATTGGTCGATCCAATTGGGGTTAGGATAGGGTAAATTGAGGGCTAGAATTGAAATCCAAATGGGCTATAATTGCAATGAAATGAGGCTAAATGTTAAATAGCCAGTTTTCCCTTTTTATTTAATTAAAATAGTTAAAATAATTTTAAAAACAAGTTAAAAGCACTAAATTGATTAGTATTATATAAATGTTAATCTAAAAATATTGGGAGAAATTTTATAATTGTCAGATACTATTAATCGCAATATAGGCTATAATTGTAATTTTAGCTTAAAATATCAAATAGATTTATAAAAAATATGAAAAAATTACATTAATTATATGGTGATGTAAATATGAGTATGGAAATAAACTACTCACCAAAATAATAGTTTTGGGAATAATTATTAGATTTTATACTACTAAAACAAATAATAAAAAATAATTTTAAAAGCTTTGAAAAATTGGAAAAAATATCAAAATTTTTGGGCGTACTTATATATGTATGTACATGCTATTTTCAGTTTAAAAAATAGGTAGAAAAAATTGGATATCAACAACTGCCCCTCTTTACCCGAGAAGGATGAAAAGAGTTGTTAGGTAAAGATATGATGGCCAATTTTGACCTAAAGAAACGACTTGAAAAGGTTTTAAATGAGTTCTGGTTCCTGTGCTGCCTACATATCTCTGGTCTTATAGTAATCAGGTCATATGTAGTTCAGGATACATCGGTGGAATATGCCGACGGAGGTTCTTAAAAGGACGGATGCAATACTTAGGTTGGGAAGGATGGTCAGGAACCGATGGGCTGTGGGAATCGGAGCGAGATCCCTCCTACTGTAATGGATGTTGCTAGCTGATGTAACTGCAAATGAGCAATACAAACATATCGTGCACGAATTTAAACGTGATGCAAGTTCCCGCTGGACCATGAATGCTATCTTTGGACGGTTATGATGACGTCCTGCGCCATGAAGCGTATAATAAAGGATTCGCAGGCTGTGAAATGACGTTCTCGGGCTATGATGATGGTGCCTCCAAACCATGATGCCTTTGAATAATGATGTGCAAGATATAAAGTGGGGTCCTCAGGCCATGGCATGGCGTTCTCGGGCTATGAGAATGGTGCCTCCGAACAATGATGCCTTTGAACAATTTGGCGATATTTTAGCCCATGAAATGCAGGATTTGGCAATATTTCAGCCGATGTAAAGCATAAATATAAATGGCGATATCTCAGCCGACAAAGATTTAAATGTAAACTGGCGATCTTTCGAGCCGATATAGAGATTTTAATAAAGTTGGCAATATTTAAGCTAATGTAAAGCATAAATGTAAATGGCGGTATTTCATCTGATGTAAAGATTTAAATAAAGTTGGCGATATTTCAGCCAACAAAGATTAAAATAAAGTTGGCGATATTTCAACCGACAAAGATTAAATATAAACGGGCGATCTTTCAGTCGATATCGAGATTTAAATGAAGTTGGCGATATTTCTGCCAATGTAAAGATTTAAATAGAGTTGGTGATCTTTCAGCCGATGCAAATAAGAGGTGATGATATTTCAGCCATGCAGGATGGAGGTAGTGCTTAACTTCGAAAGGCAGAAAGGTAGCCTTATGCAATGCAGGAAAATGCAGATGGAGACAGTGATTAGTCTCGGAAGGCAGAAAGGTAGCCTTATGCAATGTAGAGAAATGTAGATGGAGACAGTTCTTAGTCTCGGAAGGGAGAAAGGTAGCCTTATGCAATGCAGGGAAATGCAAATAGAGACATTGCTTAGTCTTGCAAGGCAGAAAGGTAGCCTTATGCAATGCAGATAAATTTAGAATGGAGATAATGCTTAGTCTCGTAAGGCAGAAAAGTAGCCTTATGCAATGCAAGTAATGCAGGATGGAGACAATGCTTAGTCTCGGAAGGCAGAAAAGTAGCCTTATGCAATGCAAGGAAATGTAGGATGGAGACAATGCTTGGTCTCGGAAGGCAGAAAAGTAGCCTTATTCGATGCATGAAATAAAGGTGAAGAGTCACGAAATATCTTAGCTGATAGCTGATAATTGATTGCATCATTGTGGCTGCTGAGGGATGTCGTGTGCGGATAGCACTTGTAGATAGACGATGATTATGAGAGTTGTATTCCTGAAAAATATGAGTATGTAACCGTATCTGATGTTTCGGGGTGCCTGCATACAAAGAAAATTGTGAGTTTCGTAGAGGGGGAGAGTTAGTTCGTCTTCCCGTGGACCTCGCTTGTCCTACTCGGCTCTTGCTTTCAGTGGGATAGCGTCGCTAAACAAAGCAATTTTCATAATAGCCATGTATGATTTAGTAGAAAATATGAGGTAAGTACATAATTTAAGAAATGATTTTTTAGATGAACTGACAACTGTGACGCGGTTCAAGACATTGCAACCACTCTCTTAAAAATTTGAGGGTCCTCCTCAAAATTCTGCCCCAGTTTACTAGGCTGGTATTTCTGACGGCTGCGTGTGATGAAGGATTGAGAATCAACTTCGGAATTTTGAGGGTCCTCCTCAAAATTCTTCCCTTGTTTCCAATTGCGGGGAAATGAAGATTTTATTGAATTGTGACCGAGCCCATAGGGCTGCCTACGTATCCTCTCTTAAACGGGAATCAGGTCAGGCGTAGTTCAAATTACATTATACAGAAGTTATAATGATTACACATAATAGCGTTTGACTGCATCTGAATTAATTGGCTGTGGCTAAACTTCTCCATCCATTTCTACGAGTATGAGGGCTCCTCCTGTTAGGACCCAATGAACCATGTACGGGCCTTGCCAGTTAGGGGAGAACTTTCCTTTCACCCTGATGTGGGAAGATCTTTTTCAGCACCAGCTGCCCCAGTGTGAATTGTCTCGATTTGACCCTTTTGTTGAAGGCTCTGGACATCCTGTTCTGATACAATTAACCATGGCAAACAACATTCAGTCTTTTTCCATCTATAAGGGCTAACTGTTCATAGCGACTTTTTACCCATTCTGCATCTTTAAGTTTCGTTTCCTGTATAATTCTTAGGGAGGGAATCTCTACCTCGGCTGGGATGACTGCCTCGGTACCTTAAAGCAGCATATAGGGAGTTGACCCTGTCGATGTGCGGACTGTGGTACGGTATCCCAATAGTGAAAATGATAGCTTTTCGTGCCACTGCTTGTGTTTTTCTATCATTTTCCTTAGCATTTTCTCGATGTTCTTATTGGCCGCTTCTATAGATCTATTCATCTGAGGTCTGTAGCCTGTATAATTTATGTGTTTAATCTTGAACGTCTTACACATTGCCTTCATCAGATCACTATTGAGATTTGAACCATTATCAGTGATGATCGTCTCTGGGACGCCGAACCAGCAAATGATGCGGTAACACACAAAGTTTGCCACAACCTTCTTGGTTACTGCCTTATATGATGCTGCTTCAACCCATTTGGTAAAATAATCAATTGCCACTAGAATGAACATGTGCCCATTTGATGCGGTAGGCTCAATAGGTCCAATAACATCCATCCCCCAAGCGGAGAACGACCATGGTGAGCTTGTTGCATTGAGCTCGCTAGGAGGTACCTCTATCATGTCTGCATGAATTTGGCAGTGATGGCATTTTCAAACATACTAGATGCAGTCCGTCTCCATAGTCATCCGAAAATAACCGGCCTAGAGTATTTTCTTGGCTAAGACAAAACCATTCATATGCGGACCAAAGGTCCCTGCATGAAGTTCTTCCAACAACCTTGATGCTTCCTTTGCTTCGACACATCTTAGTAGTCCCAAATCGGGAGTCCTCCTATACAAGATTCCTCCGCTGTGAAAGAAGTGATTGGAAGTGTGCGCTTTTATGTAGTGTTTGCAAGTTTTGGATACTCTCCTATTGACAGATACTTCTTAATGTCATGAAACCATGGTTTTCCATCTTCTTCTTCCTCGACATGAGCATACTAAGCAGGTTGATCTTGGATTTTTACTAGGATAGGATCAATGAAATTCTTATCTTGATGTTGAATCATGAATGATAGAGTGGCCAATACATCGGCGAACTCATTCTGGACTCTGGGGACATGCCGGAATTCTGTCTTTGTAAACCTCTTCTTCAGCTCCTATACATGATGCAAGTATGGGAGTATCTTGGAGTTCTTGGTTGCCCACTCTTCTCGAACCTAATGTATGCAATTCAGAATCCCCGATCACTAGTAACTCCTGAACATTCATGTTAATGGCCAGCTTGAGCCCTAAGATGCAGGCTTCGTACTCGGCCATGTTGTTGGTTCACGGGAACCTGAGTTTGGCGGACACCGGATAATGCTGACCTGTTTCTGATACTAGAACTACTCCTATGCCAACTACATTAAAATTTGCTGCTCCGACGAAAAACATTCTCCGGCCATCATAGGATTCTGCAATGTCTTCTACTATGAAAGAGACCTCCTTGTTAGTAAAATACGTCTTTAGAGGCTCGTATTCTCCATCCACGGGATTTTTTGGCAAGATGATTGGCTAGGTCTTGTCCTTTGATTGCTTTCTGAGTCACGTAGACGATATCAAATTCACTCAGCAGGATTTGCCATTTGGCTAGCTTGCCCATGGGCATGGGTTTCTGAAAGATGTACTTTAGCGGATCCATCCTTGATTTAAGATAAGTGGTATAGGCACAGAAATAATGCCTCAACTTCTGAGCTACCTAAGTCAGAGTACAACATGCGCGTTCTAGCAGGGAATACCGGGCCCCGTATGGGGTGAACTTCTTACTGAGATATTAGATGGCCTGCTCCTTTCTTCCTGTTTCATCATGTTGTCCCAAAACACAACCAAATGCCCCATCCAGTACTGCAAGGTTGAGCAATTGCGGTCTACTCGGTTTGGGCGGAACCAGGACCGGCGACGTTGACAGGTATTCCTTGATTCTGTCGAAGGCTTTCTCCTAATCATCAGTCCATTTATTGGAGACGTCCTTCTTAACATCTTAAAGATTGGTTCACAAATGACAATGGACTGGGCTATGAATCGGCTGATGTAGTTGAGCCTTCCCAGGAAACTCATAACCTCTTTCTTACTCTTTGGCGGTGGCAGTTCCTGAATGGCCTTAACCTTTGACGGATCTAGTTCTATTCCTCGTCGTCTTACGATGAACCCAAGCAGTTTTTTGGCAGGAACCCCGAATGCACATTTGGTGGGATTCAGTTTTAAGTTGCACCTTCTCAATCTGTTGAAGAACTTCCTTAAATCTTCCATGTGGTCAGTGGCTTTCTTGGATTTGATGATGACATCGTCTACATACACCTCGATCTCTTTATGTACCATGTCATGGAAAATAGTAATCATGGCCGTCATGTAGGTGGCCCCAGCATTCTTCAATCCAAACGGCATCATCTTGTAAAAATACATTCCCTACGGCGTAATGAAAGCCATTTTCTCCACGTCTTCCTCGTCCATCCGTATCTGTTGGTATCCAGCAAAACAATCGACGAATGACTGCAGCTCACGTTTGGCAGAGTTGTCAATCAGGATGTGTATGTTCGGCAGGGGGAAGTCGTCTTTCGGACTGGCTTGGTTGAGGTCCCGGTAGTCGACACAGACTTTGACCTTCCAATCCTTCTTTGGCACTGGCACAATGTTGGCCAACCATGTTGGATATTCCACTACCCTGAGTATCTTGGCTTTGACTTGTTTGGTGACTTCTTCCTTGATCTTCAAACTCATGTCTGTCTTGAACTTTCTGAGCTTCTGCTTTACCGACGGACATGTTGGATCTGTTAGCAATTTGTGAGCTACGATAGATGTACTGAGACCGGTCATATCATCATACGACCAGGAAAATATGTCCTCATATTCTTTCAAGAACTCCATGTACTTTTCCTTTTCTGGCGGTGACAAGTGAACACTGATGCGCGTTTCCTTGACATTCGCTGTATCCCCCAGGTTGACAACCTCAGTTTTGTCCAGGTTAAACTTAGGTTTCTCAAAGTCCTTAACCTCTTTAACGACCTCTTCTGGTATCTCATCCTCTTAAGAGTCTATATCCGTTTGTTGCGTTATCCTGTCGCATGTCACATTTATCGGTTCATCAAGATAAGTAATAGTAATGTTGTGTAAAATAAAGTAAATGATAGAGAAAATAATATGAGCGAGATTTATATGATACTAAAATACTTTGATAAATTCCTAAACTGTTTTGAACATCGGAGCTCTTTTCAAAATTTAAAGATAATACGGAAAGGAAATCAACTAGAGAAAAAGTAAAAGATAATGCATAGTGCTTTGTTCAGCCTTGTTACCCCGAAGCCTTCTGGGCCTTGGTGGTTTTGACGGACCAATTGTTGAGGCGCGCTCCTCGGCTCACAGCTTGTATGGAAGGGCCTTCCTCCCCTTCCTCCTCGAGAATGATATGATAGTCCATATTGTCGTCTACCAAGAATAGATTCTTCATTGCTACCAATGTTTCATTTTTCTCTGACCTATATATGATGTCTGTTGGCTGGAAAGTCTGCTCCAGGCGGGGTATTGGGTGCTCCAGCGGATAGTAAGGGCCGCGCCATGGTGGCGACCAGTTCTTGAATTCTTGCCAAGTATATCCATACCCTAACCCGAAAATGGTGCCATGTTTCTTTAGTTTGATAGGCTTGGTGATTCCTTGGAGGTTCTTGCCGAACCCTTTGCCAGGTTCATACCCGCTCCAATTCAGTATACTTTCTATCTTGTTATCCCACCACTTATCTTTGTCCACAGCGTTGACTCGCTCAATTTGGTGGTAGGTGTCTCCTCCTAGCTTCCTTCTTCCTTCAATTACTGGGATAGTTTGGCGACTGTATATGGGGTTACTCCCGTCGCTATAAATAATTACCTCTTAATGATTCTATTCGAACTTCACTGCCTGGTGCAGGGTTGATGCTACAGCTCCAGCGGCGTGGATCCAAGTTCGTCCCAGTAGTAAGTTGTAGGATGCTGGGATGTCTATTACTTGAAAATCAACATCGAACCAAGTTGGTCCCATTTGCAGACATAAACTGATCTCCCCAATAGTGGATCTTTCGGAACCATCAAAAGCTTTGACGTTGATAGCCCCCATCCTTGATTTTATGTAGACTCTTCCTCAATGTTCTGAGGGTCACCAATGGACAAATGTTGAGGCTGGACCCTCCATCAATCAAAGTCCTGGTGATCAAATAGTCTTCGTATTGCACAGTGATGTGTAATGCTTTATTGTGGCTTAAACCTTCAGGGGGCAACTCATCCTGGTGAAAAGTGATTTTTTGACTATCCAATATCTGCCCGACCGTGTTCGCCATATCTCCTCCAGTTATATTGCTGGGTACGTACGCTTCGCTCAGTATCTTCATCAGGGCGTTCTTATGTGTCTCAGAGCTCTACAGTAGAGCTAGAATGGAGATCTGCGCTGGTGTTTTATTTAATTGATCAACAACTGAGTATTCTTTTGCCTGTATCTTCCGCCAGAGATCATCGGGCCCAGTTTCAATAAGCCGTCCAGAGGCCTATTTACTTGATTTAACTAAGTGCTCCGGAGTATAAATTCTGCCAGTCCTGGTCATACCCTGCGTTGCAACTGCTCCTCGAGACCTAGTTTTTCCCTTCGTTCTTGCCTCGGCGGTGTTATCCCAAGGAATGGCCTGTGTATGGAATGGCTTTACGGCTGACATTGCTACAGGAATGGGTACTTTCGTCTTGGGAGGCAACACAACAACTTCGAATGGTACCGGTGCTTTTGGAGACCCAAACTCCACCTCAATTGGCTCAACATTATTTATAGATGACGATGTTTCTAATTCGAGAGGCACGGACATGTTTACTTCAGCATCTCCAGAGGGCTGGATCTGGACTACAATTGGATTTAGTGTGACTGTTGGTTTCTTGGGCTCGTCACCTTTGGCAATTAATCCAATTGACCATTTAGGGTCCCAATCATCTTCTACTTCGATCATATTCACACCTCCACCCTTATGATCAAGAAAGGGATTGTTGCGAATGTTAGGAGCAGGATCCTTTGCCACGATGATTTTGTTGTCAATTAGAGATTGGATTCTATCTTTCAGAGATTGACACTCATCAATGGTATGGCCTTTTATGCCGGAATGGTATGCACATGTTTTTTTCTGATTGACCCATTGGGAAGGATTTTCTGGAGTTATGGCAGGGATTGAGGTGATATAACCGGCTGCTTTGAGTCTTTCTTATAGTTGGTCAATTGGCTAGGCGATGGCAGTGTATTGCTTGGGAGGTCTATGGTCGAAGTTTTGGGCGTGGCCTGGGGAAGTTTTGGCAGGCGGGAGGTGATTGGTAGTGAGCATTATAGTCTTGGTAGATGGGTACAGGTTGGGAATATCTTGGTGAGGTAGGTTTATATGTGGGGGATGGAGATGATTGGTAAG
>MU723672.1:12244-24783 GCA_026770625.1 Nicotiana glauca
TTGGTTGATATCTATTTACTTCTTATTCTTCATTTATTATTGGTGGTTGCAAACATTAACACAAGCCATTTAATTCTTGCTTTACTTGGGAAAGTGGGTTAGAATTTGGTAGAAGTAAATAGCAAAGACTCAAGATCTTACACCTTGTTTAATAAAATCGCTTAGGGATAAGTGGATTTTATTTGGCATATATTGATGGTTACGAATTGTAACTCTTTTACATTTGGAAAAATTTAGAAGAGAAAATACTACTCAATTATTGGGAAATATTGGGTAGTTGCTTAGATATCAATTACATATCAAGAACCGACCATTAGAAATATATCATATTAACACCGATAGCATTACACTTCATTAAAGAGGACACAACCTTGGTTTAATCAATCTCATTAATTATCATATCAACAATTCAAATAGTTATCATTCCAAATCAACTGTTTTCCATACTCTTGATACCATTACTCTACACACCTGTTACTGTTAACCGAGTAGAATTACGATCTCAGTCAGGCAACACACTAAGTTAAGTAACCTTTTCACACCTATTCCCTGTGGGATTCGACCCTAACCTTGTTGGGTTATTATATTTGACATCGACCGCCTTACACGAATTATTAAAGTATAATTTGAGCGTATCAGCGCGCATCTCGATCCCACCATATAATCAATGACAGTATAAACATTCACCCTTATTGATCCTTGTTGCAGCATGCAACCTGATCCCACAAGTCCACCCTTATTACTCCTCAATACATATCACCCTTATTCCTCTTATTGTGGCGTGCAACCCGATCCCATCTGTCCATCCTTATTACTACTTGTTGTTGCGTGCAACCCAATCCCATCAGACAATTACATTTCACCCTTATTCCTTCTTTTGCGGCGTTCAACCCGATCCCAACATATCATTACTAATCACAACACAAGAACGGGTGTTTTAAAATTTAACTCAAAACCTTTCCACAACATATATAGCTCAAATTGTAACAACGGGAGGTATATGCTATTACGAAACTTCAACAGTTAATACTAAATACCGAGACCAACCAAAGTGTACCATGAAGTACCAACAAACCAACTTCAACCAACAAGGTAATAAAATGAATCTTCGCAACAATTAGTACTTCAATAGAGAAAACAACAGTTAACATGAAGCAATTAGACATGGAAACATTTATGAGCAAGTAGCAGTTAAGACAGGAAACAATATAATAGGGAACATGGAAACGAACATGCTAAAATGATAATTTGATAGCGCATAGGTGCTCGTCACCATACCTACATGCCACACACATGGAATTTCACATAGCAATTAAGTCAGGGATCCCTAATGCCTCAAGTCAAAGTTAGACCAAACACTTAACTCAAGCCAATAGGTATTTCAAACCTCAATCACCGCTTTACCTCTCGATTCCACTACCAATTCACTCGTATCTAGTCATAATTAACTTAATAACATCAATAAATACTAAAGAAATCAATTCAAATACATAATTATAGGTTTCCTAACATTTTTTTCAAAAAGTCAAAAATCGACCCCTGCCCCGCTTGGTCTAAACTCGAAATTCAGACCAAAATTCGATTACCCATTCACCCCCAAGCTCGGATATGCAATTGGTTTTAGAATCCAACCTTAAATCGAAGTTTAAATCCCCAATTTATAAAACTCCCTAATTCTACCCAAACCCCCAATTTCTACCATAGAAATCTTAGATTTTTTATTAGAAATTCATGAAATGTGATGGGAAAGTGAAAAAAAGTGGGTTAGGATCACTTACCAAAGTTTTGAGGATGATTTGGTCTTGGAAGAATCGCCTATAGGGTTCTAGGATTGGAAAAATATGAAGAAAATTCCGTCTAAGTCCCTTTTTGCACAGCTGCAGATGTCGCATTTGCGACCTGAGTTTCGCAATTGCGAAGCTCGCAAATGCGACACGGGCATTACAAATTTGAACTTGTCGCATTTCTGCTACTGTCGCAAATGCGAACATTTGGTTGCAATTGCTATGATCCCCCTTCCCTTACTACTTCGCAAATGCGAAAATATGTTCGTATTTGCGAACTCTGCTGGCCCAGGTCTTCTTCGCAATTGCGATAAAGACCTCACAATTGCCATGCCTGCTTAGCTTGCATTTGTGAAATGTGATCTCTAATTGCGAGATCAGAGGCCTGCTACAGATACCAGATGCAACATCAAATTTCTAAGTTCCAAACTCACTCCGTAGCCTATCCAAAACTCACCCGAGCCCTCGGGGCTCCAAACCAAACATGCGCACAAGTCTTAAAACTCGCGCGATCAAATTGCCAAAATAACTTCTAGAACTACGAATTCAACACCAAAACACATTAAATTTTCAAGATAGTTTCAAAACTTCTATTTTCCCAACCAAATATCCGAATTATATCAAATCACTTCCGATTTTCACCAAATTTCACAAATAAGGTTTAAATATCATAACGAACCTGTACCGAGCTCCGGAACTAAAATATACACCCAGGTCCCATATTTTACTGCGGACCCTCCGGGACCGTCGAAAAATGGATCCGGGTCCGTTTACCTAAAATATTGACCGAAGTCAACAAAAATCATCTTTTTAAGCCAAAAATTATTATTTCTTAAAAAAATTCACATAAGAGGTTTCCGGATACACATCCGGATTGTGCACGCAAATCGAAAAGAGATAAAATGAGGTTTTCAAGGCCTCAGGATACGAAATCAGATTCTAAAACAGAAGATGACCTTTTGGGTCATCACACTCCGTAAGGGAAGAAATTCAAAAATAGCCAGATTTATAAGTGGTAACTGAAAAACAGCCACAATTTTAAAATTAATTGAATTTTAGCCACTTTTCATGTAAAAAATAAATCTGAACAAAAATATTGTTCAAAATCCGGAAATATTCCAGCATAATAAGCTGGAGTTAGAATTTTTGACATGTGAATTTCCAGCATAACATGCTAGAATTTCATAATGTGCTGGAATTCCAATATAATGTGCCGGAAGTCCATACACGCATATGCTCCAATCTCGAGTATATTATGCTGGAACTTTTCGTGTGCTGGAGTTCCAACATAATATGCTAGAAGTTCATACATAAGTGCTCCAGTCTCCAGTATATTATGCTGGAACTTTCTGCATGCTGGAGTTCCAACATAATATGCTGGTGCTCCAATCTCCAGTTTATTATGTTGGAACTTTCTGTGTTGCAGCAAAATAATGGTTATTTTTAAATTATTTTGCAAATGCTGATTATTTTTCAGTTATCAGTCTAAAAACTGGCTAGCCCGTACTATTTTATATTTGACCTCCGTAAATAGTGATGTTTTAGGTTGTTTTGAGACTGTTGGAGTAACTAATATTGGATAATTACCAATTCTTCTATTAAACAAATAAAAATGTTTCTCAAATGATTTGGTCATACAGAAACTATTGTTATTAGAAAGTATTCTTTCTAAAACTCTATTTGACAAGTATACTTTTGTCAAGTCCCAAAACTGTAGGGTCGCGTGAGTTGCACCCAATGCCTTTACCCACACCGTGCTGGTTTTTGCCTTGTTGCTTGCGTTTAAAAACACTGTTACAATATGATGTCCGATTCGTTGTAGTTTGACTTTGGATTTTAATTCAGTAATGATTCTATGCTTAGAAGTGTCCTAGAGACCATGTTCAGTATGTACTTCAGCGTTTAATCACAAATAGATCGCTTATAACCTTAGATATTTTAGATTAATTCACTACTTAAGTTTTAGACTTTAGGAACCAAACCTAGCTGGGCCTAAACTTTTAGGATTTGAACTTTTCAATAACATATAAGGCCAGTCTGCCTCTTAAATTCATTGGGCCTGGCCAGCCCAATTGTTTAACCCAAAAAAGTTTTTGTGGTGAAAACTAGTATTAAAAAATAGATTTTTTACCACTATAGCAAAGGTTAACACCGTATTTATTTTAAATAAATACCATTTAAAAAAATTATATTCTATAGATACCTTTTAAGGTTTATAACAAAATATTTAATTTTGGTTTCCTCCTAGCCCTAAGCCACTAAATACGCTAATCAGTTACATTTTTTTCTTTCTCTCTCTACTTTGATACATCACATTCTCCCAAAATTTCGTGAACCTCTTCCTCTTAACCAAAATAATTCCAACAAAAGCAATACTGTATATTGATTATTGGAGAAGCATTTTAGTACGAAACAAAAATCCATCAAAACCTTAATAAGTTTGAAGACGAAAAAGACGAACAACATTATTGCTTTGTTTGTGCTTGAAAATATGCACAAACAAAGCAATTGAAGATGAAGAAGACAAAAGCCTAAATTTTGGCGTAATCGCGTGCTATTTAATTAAGGATAAATCACAGCCTTGGAGTTTATCAAAATCGGAATTTTACGAAAACAATCAAAATTGGAAAGGAAGAAGAAGAAGAACCATACTGGAGTTGGCGTATTATTCATGTCCACGAATATCAAAATCGGAATCTCTGATTTCTAGTTTCTGTGATTTCTCGTTTTCTTGTTCTTTCTCTCATTGCTGCTTATGGAATCATGGTCGAAATCCGATGGGTCGTCGGAAAATTATCGACTAAAATAGGCCGTTTGAAGTTTGGGGTTGAGCAATTTGAAGATTCTGTTACCTTTTTTAAGAGCATTTCAATATATCTCGCTGTATTTCTATGTATTTCATTGTATTCACTATTATTGTTCATTGTAATTCAATGCATCTCGTTGTATTCCATGTATTTCATTGTATCCAATGTCTTTTTTTCTCATTGTATTTCAATGTATCCCTCTGTATTCTATATATTTCATTGTATCCATTGTCTCGCTATATACCATGAATATATTCATATATTTTTTTTAATTAATATAATTTATGTATTCAAATGTATTATATAATTTATCTGAAGATTGCTATATTTTTGGGGTATTTTGCGATTGAGAATCTTTTTTACAACTGAAAAATACAAAATTTGTGTGTTATAATTGAGTTTGTTGAGTTATATTAGGAGTCTATTATGTTAATTGATTCACTTTCCGTTTTAAAAATAGAGTAATCCCCTATTTCACGCCGTGAATACAATCGAATGCAGTCGAATACAATAATCTGTCCAGCTGTAATCCCATATTTTACTCCATGAATACAGTCGAATACACTCGAATACAACAACTAATTAGCTGGACTTCCTTGATTCACGCCTATTTTTGCTACTGTATTCATGAATATAATAGCTTAAATACATCAAATACATCTTATAACCACAAAAAAGGTATCTATAATATGTAATATAGCAAACGGTATCTATAGATGGCTAATTACTGCTAAAAAATAATGCTTTATGAAAATTTCTCTTAAAAAAATCGGGTTATTAATAACCAAAATTACTTCACTTTCTTAATAATACAAAATAAGAAAAATAATAAAAATAATAATTAAGGAAAGAAAGCTTATTGTTGATTGCTAATTTCTCCCAGATTTACGGATTGGACTTCTTGAATTAAATAAAGTAAAGATTGATTGCATATATTTAGAGATATTCAGATCCTTGTACAAAATGAGGTATGGTTCCTTATATAAAGATACATAATTGTAACGGTTTTCCAACTTAATTCTAACTCGTTAATGACATTAATTGCCTTGATTGCCCGTTACCATATTTAAATATAACAGTTACAGTAATAATTGAGGGTCACGCGTAATCAAAGTTAGTATTGATTCCCCTTCTATATTTATAACAGATTCGTGAATCTTCCTCTGTTACGGTTTTCATTCATCTCGTGCCTATTTCTTCTTTTCCAGCTGTTAAAACCAGTATCTCCTCTGATAAAATACCATGGGTGTTTTATCCGCGCCTTTTAATTTTACTTTGTTGACCCAATTATAAGTGCCACTTGTCACCTCGCTGTTGGTCCACATGTCATGTCTTTTTTCACCAATACACTAATAATCTTAAACCTAACAATTTGAAGGAATCTTTATATACACACACTTTTGGAACCACCGTTGAAGTTATACCCGTATTGCACAAAATTTTACAAAGTGTTTCTAACAATCCGACTGGTTTTTTTGCGCTCTAGTGCATCGTTCAGCGGTTTGAAGTCATGAACAACTTCATTTCAAGTGTTATGACTAGTAGTCATGGTCGGAGTTGAATTCCGGGAAGTTCGAAGTCAAATTAGAAAGAAAATTCCCATTTCAAAAGCCTTAAGTTGGAAGAATCGACTAAGATTGGATTTCAGAGTAAACGACCTCGGAATCGGGATCTAAATGTTCCTGTAGGTACGTATGGTGATTTCAGACTTGGGAGGATGTCCGGATCGGGTTTTGGAAACCCCAGGAATGTTTTAGCACCTATTGTGGAAGTTAGTATTTTTGAGGAATTTTATAAGTTTGGGTTGAAGTGTATTTCAGTGATATTGATGTCCGTGTGGGATTCTGAGTCGGAAATAGCTCTGTATGGTGATTCTGGAGTTGGGAGCGCGATCGGAAGTGAATTCGGAAGTCCGTAGGTCATTTTGAAGTCATTTGACTAAAGATAGAAATTTGAAGGTTTTTTGAAGTTTGACCGAGAGTTTGACTTTTTGAAATCAGGGTCGGATTCCAATTCCAAAAGTTGAAACAGGTCTGTAATGTCGAATATGACTTGTGTACAAAATTTGAGGTCAATCGGATGTGATTTGAAATAAGTAAGTTGAACATTTGCAAAGCATAAAAGTTGTTGCTCTTGTATTCTAGTTTCTAGAAAGTTAAACCATTCATGATTTGGACATTTTATAATCAAGTTATGATTGATTGAAGATGGTTGGTGGAGCAGTTTCGACAGAATTTTCTGATGCATAGAGCCAAATTTAGAAGCTCATATCTCGGAATGTATAAAGATTTATATTGTGTACAACCAATCAAATGAAATATCTTCAAGTCTGGTTTCTAAATCTTCAAACCGTTTGTCATTTGGATATTCCCACACGGAGTTATGAGTGTTTTAGCAGAAGGTGTACAATAGGGGAAAATTGTAATATGATGTACAACCTGCACAACGCAAGGTACAACTCGATGAAACCTTGGTATAATGTTTTAAAAAGGCTATTCCGCAACTTTGAACGTAACTTCCACCATTTTTTAAACGAGAAATGAGCTTTGAGGCGATTTTGAAGAGAGAAAATCATTGTTCTTCATTGAGGTAAGGATTTTGGACCCTAAAACTCGATTATTTGTGATTACGAAACAAAATATCAGTGTTTAATTCATGAAAATCAGTAGAAAAAGGTGGAGTTAGGACTTGAGATTATGAGACCTTCTAGGGATGATTTGAGGGGCCAAACGAACTCTGATTTTTGAGTTCTTTATACGTACGGACTCGTGAGATGATGAAGACCATTTTGGTATAAAGTCTATCCAGTTTCGGGATTCGGGTCCGGGGGTCGGATTTTGACTGATTTAGGGTTTGGTGCTTAAAATCGATATTTTTCAATTGGAATTCATTTGTTTAGCATAATTTGATGATAGAAATCTGAACTTGGTAGATTTGGAGTACTTGGAAGTTGGTTCGAGAGGCAAACGTGTTGTAGAGTAGCTTTTCGGGCTAGTTCGAGGTGAATAATGATTTTAAATGTTGTTCTTAGAGTATGAAACCCCCGGATTACACAATGTTCGGCTGTGTTGAGGTGGCGCACACGCTAGATGACGAGCGTGGGATCATGCACTGTTGGGGATTGCAACTTAGTCCATCCCGAATGACTATTTTTCTATATATTTGGTAGCTAATTATTTGATATTATTATACTTTGGGCTAAATTCCATATTTGGGTTTCGTGCCAACTGTTTGAACCCTTAGGGGATTGTTGATGATATTTTCCTCACTGTTTGATTTTATACTTATGCTCAGTCATGCCATATTTTGTTGTTTTCAAAACTCACCTATGTTAATCGGTTTTAAACACCTTAAATGATATTTTAAAGATATTTTGAGCTGAGCTTCATATTTCACTGATGCCCAAGGGGCTTATGAGATTCTGACTGAGTAAGGCCGAGGGCCTGTATTGTGAGGATACTTTTGGGTCGGGTTGTATGCCGCAATAGTGATATACTGATTATGATAAGGAGGCCGAGGACCTGAGGTTGTACGCCACGAGGTGGCTTGATATTGATATGAGGCCGAGAGCCTGTTTATGATGCCACGAAATGGCTTGATATTTTGTTTGGGTCGTAAGGGGCCCTTCCAGGAGTTTGCACACCCCCAGTGAGCGTGGGTACCCATTGTGATATGAGATATAGCTCAAGGGGCTGATATTATTTTGTGATATTGCCCGAGGAGCTGATATTGATGATTATTGTGCCTGAGGGGCAGTTCTTATGTGTTTACCATTCCTAGTTGTTTTTCCTATCTATTGTTGACTGTTTAAAAAAAGTATTTTTATGAGATTTCATTGTTAAATTGTGTTACTGGTTTTGTTATGCCTCTGATAGCTAAATGATGTGTTTAACGTGATCTTAAATCGTTCAGTCTTCATTTATTTTTATTACTCACTGAGTTGGAAGTACTCACTTTATTCCCTGCACCTCTGTGTGCAGATTCAGGCGCTGCAGGTCCTGCTACTGAGGGTGGATAGTTCCAGCAGATCTTTAGTGGTTTACTGGGTAGCTGCTTGGCATTTCGCAGCCCAGTGCAACCTCCCTCTATCTTATTTCCTTTCTGATTCAGTTATTTAGTAGTGGAGTAGACTTTCAGATTTGTAGTATTGTTTTACATGCGCATGACTGGTGACACCCCGATGTCGGGCTGTATTAGTTTTTATTTTCGCAATTTATACTGTTAAATGCTTATTTTGGGACTTTAATTCTGATTAAAGACTTAGTAGTTATTATTTTAATTGCTTAAAGTGAATTGGAAGTGAGTCGGCTGGCCTTGTCTTCACGAAAGGCGCCATCACGACCGATTTAGATTTAGGGTCGTGACAAGTTGGTATCAGAGCACTAGGTTCTTTTAGGTCTCACGAATCATGAGCAAGTCTAGTAGAGTTTTGCAGATCTGTACGGAGACGTCTGTACTTATATTCGGGAGGCTACAGGGCTATTAGGAGTACTTCCCTTTTTTATTCCTCTTCGTGCGATTTGATTTCTTGAGGCTTATGCCATTGTTTCCTTCCTCCTCAATCTTACGCGATGCGGACCGCTGGTTGTAAATTGAGAATCGAAGGATTGTAATGGCACTACAGATGTGGTGAGGGATGTTTCTCCCGGTATTGTTGATTGGGCTATTATCGTTGTCTTGCGGGAGGATATCTTGTCATTTCAGCTCAGTAATAGTATTCCTGAGAGTTTTGAGATTATGCACATATCGCTATGATTGCTCATGATTGGTTATCGCACAATATCGACATGATAGTAGGATATTTGCCTATATGTGGGGTAGTGAATGATTTAGAACGGAGTTATCTCAGTGCATGATTCTAAGATTAGATATTTCATCTCCGGTTGGGGAAAAGCAATTGGCCTATGAATGTCCAGATTTGGATTGATGGAGTAACGAGACTTGGTGTTTTCAAGTGTGGTGGAATTTTCATCTGTCACGCGGTATCGTCGTCCTCGATTTAATGTGTTAAGTTCGTCGGCGTTATGGTTTTCTGCAATTCGCATTTGGGGCAAGATATTGTGAAATAATATTGAAGAAATGGCTGTCAGAGATCGTGGGATACGGTGGTTCAGGATTTAATATGTATTCCTAATACTGGCGGCTCGAGAAAGATGATCTTCGGAAAGGTATAAAACTGAGTAACGGTCTATTGGTTCAAATGCTACCGAGATAAATTTTGATCTAAGGCATTAGCTGAGCAGCAAAGGATGAGGAAGGATGTGTGGGGAGTGTCATGCAGTGGTTAAACTTCCAGAAGGCCCGATGTAAGAAGTGGAGGTAGAGTAGTTTCTTAAAGAAGTGAGTTTGCCCAAAGTGGGAGAGTGGCAGAGCAGTATGTGGATTCAATGGTTGGGTGTACGAACTTAATTTGAAATATCGGCTATTGTACGACAGGAGACTTGATATGATGGAAATGAGCTGCTTGAAATGAAAGAGGGTACAACATAACTTTGAATTAGAGGATATTGTCGCACGTCTAGTTGATATCCATGAGGAGTGAATGGACTTGTGCAGCTGGTGAAGGAGCACTAGCTCAGGAGGGATTATTGATGTCGTAGTGATTGTACCCCGTGCAGCAACGTTGGAAGAAGTCGGAGAGTGATTTCCACAAGGGGTTATTCCCTATGAGCAGGTTAGCGGTCGAGTGGTTGGCGAAGCTTCTGTGAAGAATTCTACTAGTCATACGATAAAGAGATCGGTCATGTGAATGTGGTTAATGATTCAGAGTATCCGTAAAGGGTTTTATAGAAATATTTCGAAGGATTTGGCGGGCTGGTTATGCAAGAGCATGCCAACAATGAAGAAAGAATCTTGGTGGGTACTAGATTTGTGTAATGGTGGCTTCAAGCTAAGTGGTAGACTCCCACCGCCTACGATTGGGTTATATGGTTATCTTCTTGTGAGGTTTCGAGTTATCGGCGTTTTGGTAAGTTATTTCTTCTAAGGTAAAAGAACGTGAGTGGTATTTGAACAAAGTAATTGGCAAAAATGTGTCATAGTTGGCCATACTGGCTTATGTTCAGGTTTTGGGAAGATTCTTGATTTATGCTTCGTACAGAGGTGGTTTACAAGGGAAGTGATCCAGATGAGTTCTTCATTGAGATGGGTGCTCCTGTGCCAGCGGAGCCTTGGAGTTGATTATATTCGGGAGCAAGCCAGAGTTGGTGACGCTCAACAACGGTCCTAGTGAATTCAAAGGGGTAAGGTGTGGTGCCTAATGATTTCGAGCTTATAGGTACGGTTATAAATCAAGCTTTTGTAGCAGCTTATGAGAAGAGGCCTAGAATGTTCTATGATGTTTTGACTTGCAGTGTAGCATTTGGGAGGAAAATTGAGAAAAGGCTTCAGATTCGTAAAGGGATTATCAGAATGGGCATATGGGTGGTAGTGATCAGTTCCTTCAACATGATCAAGTTATGCAAGTGATTTGTAACAGTACGTGTTAAGCTTGTCGGCTGTCGTAATTGATGTTATTCAGAAGTATTCTACTGTTGTGGCATACTACGTGTAGACGGATCCCGGAAGGGTTATGGTGGTTTAGACCACTTCTTGGAGATTTGCATATTCCACTGTTATGATAATTCACCTGTGTGTTTCTATGGTTCTTCTGAAGTGAGTAAAGTAAAAGGTTTTTATATAATGAAGTGTTAATCTATTAGTGGTTCTGGAGTTATGACGAAAATCGTGTTCTATCGTATATTGGCATGATGGGTGCAGTGAGTGGTATGGAATTTGAAGTGAGGATCAAGGTTGCAGTTCGATGTTGACAAGGATGTCACGAGCTCGGATGAGCAGGAAAGGGGTTTCGATGTTTAAAGTAAGTGGGTATTACCTTCAGCGTCACCTGAGATTGGTGTTTTGTGAAAAAGGATTTGCTTCCTGGTTAAGGATTCTTGATCGCTTTTTAGCATTAGTGTGGTCGGTGGTTTGGATGTACAGACCTGTTATCCGTCACAGAAGGTTGTGGGGGTGTGCCCCACGTGAAGGTTGTATAAGTGTGGCATGTGGTCACTGGATTTGTAGAAGAGTTAAACCAAGTATGAAGATTGTGGTGATATCGTTGATTTGGGAATTGATGCCTGAAGGGCACTTGATGTATTGGGTTGTGGACTGTGGATGATTACTCCGGGTATGATGGTTGTTCTTATGTGTTATGAGAAAAAAGGGAGTTATTATGGACCTTTGAAAGGTTATTAGCCTAGTTCAGTGCGATCAGAATCAGCTTGAGGTCTGTGGATGGATTCAAATGTGAATATGGGCTCTATATCAGGCTAGATGTGTTCATTTCAATAATGCGCTCCTTATGGAAGAGTAGTCAGGGTGTTATTTCGTTGTCAGTTATTTCATGTAATGATATATTGCGTCATGTGAGTTGTGATACGGCTTGGTGAATTGCTTATGTGTTGAGGTTCCGCGTAGAGATGATGTTATATGAGTAAAATGGCTTTTGAGATTCAGATCGTATATCGCACCTCAGTTGTGCTTGAGTTTTGTAGCTCATAGCGCAATATGTCCCCTCAGGGATGATATTATGCACTTAGCGTGCTTGTGATCGATATTCTTTACTTTGTTGTAATGAGCAATTTAGCTCGATGTGCATCTCCTTAGGAATTTTATGTGTGGATTGGGTGGCACTGTCACGCCCCAAATCGAGGGACATGACCGGCACCCGACCGGGTAGCCCTAGTCAAGCGGACCTGGGTGCCTTTCCTAACCCACGTGTTACCCCTGTATTTTTCATCACTTATTAACCAAAGGATTAAGCAGTTTATAGTTGAAATCACACTTTTTCAAACATTCACAACATGCTTAATTACTTAACAAATTTACAACTTACAAGGCCCGACATATATCTACATAAGTCCATAATCCCACGTTTTCTGTCTACGGAGCCTCTAAGATATGA
>MU723672.1:26560-39515 GCA_026770625.1 Nicotiana glauca
TACACTCTACGGTAGGAATGCGGTCCGTATAGCTGATCTGCGACCGCATTCTTGACCGCAGAAATGACAATTTTCTGGAAAAATTTATTCTTTTGATTTTTAAAGCTTAGATCACCACCGAGGGTCCGAAAAGAATTCTACACATTCCTAACATAATATTCGGACCTTGACACTATGAGCTACTAGGTTTCAAGCACAAAATTTTATGGGGCCTTACAGGCACGCCGCCATGGGTATGTTATTTGGATCGGTTTGTGCGCCGCAACAGTGTGATGTTGAATACAGTTTTCATACTTCATCTTATGTGTGTTTGTTTCCCATTTTCTGGGGAAATCTCATATTAGTTGTGCGAGTTGAGTAGTCCTTTCTAGAGTTCGTTTTCCTTTTGTATCGCGTTCGAATTGGCAGCCTATTGGCACATCGTGGCATCATACGAGACTTTTGGTCATGTCTGGGGTGGCTTGTTGCCTGAGCAATTTATACTGGGTGAGACGAGATCATTGGATTTATGCTCTGTGCAATTTGATTATATGAAGTATATTAATGAGCTAAGACCACTACTTGGTTCAGAATGAGGTGATGGTTCTTGTCAGGAGTATAGGCCCAATGATTTGTTGATTCGACAGTTGGTTATGAATTTTTACTCATCTCTTCCATCGTGGCGGTATTGTAAGAGTTAACGCAAGACCTATGTAGGTCATGAGGTTCAATGGAGCACCAGATTTGTGGAATTTCGATTAATTTGATCAGAGAATGTTATTGTGGCCATGTGAGTAAAGTGGTGCAAGTTGTGAATTCAGCTAAGGTATGCAGTCATGTTTTGGTGTTGCGTGTAGTTATTGATTCAGTGAGCGTATGTTGGAACATGCCTGTCAGAGAATTTCAGATGTTGGAATTGGGCTCTAACGCTTATTTGCTTAAGTGAAAAAGGATATCTTCAGATTGATCGAGCTATGGTGCCCAGCTGAGTTGTGGTAACACGGGTAGGGGCACGAGGTGTTAAACAGTGATTTCGGACAACTCCAGCACAGTTCTTAGCACGTCCGAGGACGAACGTATGTTTAAGTGGGAGAGAATATAATGACCCAATCGATAGTTTGGAGATCTAGCGCATCGTTCAATGGTCTGAAGTCATGAGCAGCTTCATTTCAGGTGTTATGACTCGTAGGCGTGGTCGGAGTTGAATTCCGGCAAGTTCGGTGTCAAATTGGAAAGAAAATTCTCATTACAGAAGCCTTAAGTTGGAAGAATCGACTAAGATTGGATTTCAGAGTAAACGACCTCGGAATCAGGGTCTGAAGGTTCCAACAGTTTTGTATGGTGATTTTGGACTTGGGCGTATGTCCGGATCGGGTTTTGGAAAACCCGGGAATGTTTTGACGCCTATTATGGAAGTTAACATTTCTGAGGAATTTCATAAGTCTAGGTTGAAGTGCATTTTAGTGATATTGATATCCGTTTGGGATTCCGAGTCGATGAATAGCTCTGTATGGTAATTCTAGAGTTGGGAGCGCGATCAGAAGTGAATTCGGAGGTCCGTAGGTCATTTTGAAGTCATTTGGCTAAAGATAGAAATTTGAAGGTTTTTGAGAAGTTTGACTTTTTGAAATCGGGGTCGGATACCAATTCCGAAAGTTGGAGAAGGTCTGTAATGTCGAATATGATTTATGTACAAAATCTAAGGTCAATCAGACGTGATTTGACGAGTTTCGGCATCGAATGTAGAAGTTTAAAATTTCAAAGTTCATAAAGTTTGGATTGAAGTATAATTCATAATTTCGACGTTGTTTGATATGATTTGAGGCCTCAAGTGAGTTCGTATCATGTTTTGGGACATGTTGCTATAATTGGTTAAGGTCCCGAGGGCCTCGGGTGGATTTCGGAAGGTTAACAGAATGAATTTCGGACCAAAGAGTTGCTGAAATTTTCTGCAGAAAGCTGTTTTGACAGCAACGTGCAATCGCGGAGCTGCATTTGGAAGCTTATATCTTGAAATCTATAATTAATTTGAATATTTTCAAGACATAAAAGTTGTTGCCCTTGCATTCTAATTTCCAGAAAGTTAAAACATTCATGATTTGGACATTTTATCAGAAAGTTATGATCGATTGAAGATGGCTGGTGGAGCAGTTTTGATAGAATTTTCTGATGCAAGGAGCCGACTTTAAAAGCTCATATCTCGAAATATATAAATATTTATATGGTGTACAACCTATCAAATGAAATATCTTCAAGTCTGGTTTCTAAATCTTCAAATTTTTTGTCATTTGGATATTTTCATAAGGAGTTATGGGTGTTTTAGCAAAAGGTGTAATATAGGAAAAAATTATAATAGGATGTACAACCTGCACATCGCAAGGTACAACTCGATGAAGCCTGGGCAGAATGTTTTAATAAGGATATTCCGCGACTTTGAACTAACTTCCACCATTTTTGAACGAGAAATGAGCTTTGAGGCGATTTTGAAGAGAGGAAATCATTGTTCTTCTTTGAGGTAAGGATTTTGGACCCTAAAACTCAATTATTTGTGATTAAGAAATAAAATATCAGTATTTAATTCATGAAACTCAGTAGAAAAAGGTGAAGTTAGGGCTTGAGATTATGAGATCTTCTAGGGATGATTTGAGGGGTCAAACGAACTCTGATTTTCGAGTTCTTTATATGTACGGACTCGTGAGATGATGAAGAATATTTTCATAAAAAGTTTGTCTAGTTTTGGGACATGAGCCCGGGGGTCGGGTTTTGACTTATTTCGGGTTTGGTGCTTAAAATCGATATATTTCAATTGGAATTCATTCGTTTAGCATAATTTGATGATAAAAATCTGAACTTGGTAGATTTGTAGCACTCGGATGTTGGTTCGATAGGCAAGCGTGTTGCAGAGTAGCTTTTCGGGCTAGTTCGAGGTGACTAATAATTTTAGATGTTGTTCTTAGGATATGAAACCCCGGATTACACAACGTTCGGCTGTGTTGAGGTGACGCACATGCTAGATGACGAGCGTGGGATCGTGCACCGTTAGGGATTGCGACTTAGTCCATCCCAAATGACTATTTTTCTGTATATTTGGTAGCTAATTGTTTGATATTATTATAATTTGGGTTAAATGTTATATTTGGACTTTGTGCCAACTGTTTGAACCCTTAAGGGATTGTTTATGATATTTTTCTCACTGTTTGATTTTATACTTATACTCAGTCATGCCATATTTTACTGTTTTCCAAACTCATCTATGTTAATCGGTTTTAAACACCTTAAATGATATTTTAAAGATATTTTGAGCTGAGCTTCATATTTTACTGATGCCCGAGGGGCTTATAAGATTCTGACTGAGTAAGGTCGAGGGCCTGTATTGTGAGGATACTTTTGGGTCGGGCTACACGCCGCAGTAGTGATATACTGATTATGATAATGAGGCCGAGGGCCTGAGGTTGTACGCCACGAGCTGGCTTGATATTGATATGAGGCCGAGAGCATATTTATGATGCCACGAGATGGCTTGATATTGCGCTTGGGACGTAAGGGGCCCCTCCAGGAGTCTGGACGTCTCCAGTGAGTGCGGGTACCCATTGTGATATGAGATATATCCCCAGGGGCTAGTATTGTTTTGTGATATTGCCCGAGGGGCTAATACTGATGATTATTGTGCCCGAAGAGCAGTTCTTATGTGTTTACCATTCCTAGTTATTTTTCCTATCTATTGTTGACCGCTTAAAAAAGGTATTTTTATGAGATTTCATTGTTAAATTGTGTTACTGATTTTGTTATGCCTATGATAGCTAAATGTTGTGTTTAACGTGATCTTAAATCGTTCAGTCTTCATTTATTTTTATTACTCACTGAGTTGGAAGTACTCACTTTACTCCCTGCACCTCTGTGTGCAGATTCGGACGCTGCAGGTCTTGCTACTGAGGGTGGATAGTTCCAGCAGATCTTCAGAGGTTTACTGGGTAGTTGCTTGGCGTTCCGCAGCCCAGTGCAACCTCCCTCTATCTCATTTCCTTTCTGATTCAGTTATTTAGTAGTGGAGTAGACTTTCAGATTTGTAGTATTGTTTTAGATGCTTATGATTGGTGCACCCCGATGTCGGGCTGTGTTGGTTTTTATTTTCGGAATTTATACTGTTAAATGCTTATTTTGGGACTTGAATTCTGATTAAAGACTTAGTAGTTATTATTTTAATTGCTTAAAGTGAATTGGAAGTGAGTCGGCTGGCCTTGTCTTCACGAGAGGCGCCATCACGACCGGGTTGGGTTTAGGGTCGTGATAGTATTTTTCCTTGTATCTGAAGTAGTTTAATCTCTTCAATGCAACTTCAAAAATCAAATCAGAAGTTCTTCTATCTTTCAAATGGAGCTTCAAAAATTCGAATCTGAAGTAATTCAATCTCTTCAATGCAACTTTAGATCAAATTTTATCTGAAGTTCTTCTATCTTTCAAATGCACACTGTCTTGTCTTTTTTCCACCAATACACCAATAATCTTAAACCCAACAATTTGAAGGCATTTTTATATACACCTATTTTTGGGACCACCATTGAAGTTATACCCGTATTGCAAAAAAATTTACAAAGTATTTTTGCTTGTATCTGAAGTAGTTCAATCTCTTCAATGCAACTTCAAAAATCAAATCTAAAGTTCTTCTATCTTTCAAATGCAACTTCAGAAATTCGAATATGGAGTAATTCAATCTCTTCAATGCAACTTCAGATCAAATTTTATCTGAAGTTTTCTATCTTTCAAATGCAACTTTAGATTTTAAATCTTATGTTCGGAAACATAAACTTGTTCTTCAAAATTCAACAATCCGATGCCCGAATCTAATCCAAATGAACTCAAATTTGAAACATAATTTTTAAATATCATAAATAACAAATCTCAATCATCAAATTGTCACAATAACAATAAATTTAACAAACTCATTTTTGCAACTTAGACGAAGAAGGAGAAACTCTAAGCACAAAGAAGAAGAAAACAACAGTAAAGAAAAAGAGAAAAGTGTATGTATGTGAAATTATTCAAAATTTGGATATCAATTAAACTTTTTTTTAAAAGTGGGTACAAATTCAATGATTGCGCAAAATTGGTCGGCACATGAAAATTTTACAACAACTTCAAACTATTTTCCTTAAAAAAATTAGGAGATCTTTACGCAAATAACTCGCTAAATTCACTATCTACATTTTAGCTGATATATATAGAATTATACACGGTTAAACATACCTTAAATGGTGTCACATTTTATATGATAGTTTAGTTAATTTTAGATGTCCTAATATATCTTATAAATATTAGGTGACAAACTTTACTTTTAACCCGATAAAAATCGGGTGCAAAATTTTATACTAAAGCATTATCATGAAAGGAATAATGCAGACATAGAAGTTCATCTGATTTCTAATATCTTAAAATAAAATTTGAATCTTAGCACAAGCAAGTATAAATTTGTTTCCATTCCCACTTTCCAAATAAGTTGGCTAATTGCATTTTCAGCTTACTATACCTTAAAGCTTCAAATTTGTGGAATGCATCAATATTTAGGTAAGTAGTTGTTACACCATCTATATATATCACTCAGAACATTGTATAAAGGTACACAAAGGAAAAAAAAAAATACCATCATTGGCCATTGAATATTGTATAGAAAATGGAGAAAGCATCAAGCATTTTGTTCTCGTTTATTATCTTGTTCAGTTTGTTAGGTCAGGTCTCTCTTCCCCTCTCTTCTTAAATATAGTAGTAGTAACATGAAGAAAAAATATGTCGATTAAATTTTTTTCTTCATGTTACAACAACAATAATAACAGATCCAGTGAAGTTTCACAAGTGGCCTGGTATCTATCTTTCCCAGATCCTACTTGTGGGATTTTACTGGGTCTGTTGTTGTTGCTGCAACATGAAGGGAAAAAAATCGACATATTTAATTTCTGTATATTGTGAATGAATTTAATTACTGATCTGAATATTTCTTCTATTTTTACAGGTTCACCATCACATATGGCGTTGGGGAAATATCAGAGGTGTCAAACTGTTAAAGATTGTAATCCTGCAACTTGTAAATTTGGAAATTTGAATTGTATTGAAGGAGTTTGCCTGTGTGACATAGGAAAAACATCAAGGAAGAATGGTTCTTGCAAGAAAGACAGTGATTGTAAAAGTAAATGTCCTCCTGAATGCATAGCAAATTGTTTGGCTGGAGTTTGCTTTTGTACTGGCTGTTAGAGCCAAAACTAAACATGGGTTGTACATAGGTCGGATTGGTTCGCATTTTACAATTACCAAACCAAACTAATTGTATCGGGTTATTAAATCTAAAGACCAAACCAAACCAATAAAACTCGGATTTTTAACTCTTGGATTTTCTCGGCTTTTCGGGTTATTCAGATTTTTTCGGGATTTTTTTCCGGTAAAATCTTCGTAGAACAAAACATATAAATTGTGCTCAAAATATTTCTTTAATCCTAGTAAGATATAACTATATAAAGTATTTTCCAAGAAAATAATACAAAATATGAGATGTATCATGGCATTATCCTAAAATATTCAACAATAAAGACAATAAAATTATGTAATATAATTATTGCTAATTAAAAAATCATAATAAAAATAAACATAATCTAAAAGTAATAAGTCATGATAAAATAAATAGACTAATAAGGGAGTATTAATCACATGATTAAACGCTAAAGAAAAATAAAAATAGTTTATGCATTTTTATCTAAATTATTGCAAAACAAAATATAAATATTCAATACATTCCCCTTCATATTATTGAATTGAATGTCTTTTGTTAGTATTAGTATTGATTTGAATTGGTTTAGGCTTTTGTTAGCATTATTTAGTTTACTAATGTTAATTGCTATAAAATTTATTGGAACATTCAAAAGTTCTAAGTCCAACCTTGAAATGATACCTTAAAAGATAAAATTATGATTTTTTTAAAGAAATATTTATAAATTACATCACAATAAGTATATTTATATATTAAATATATCTAAAATTTCTATATATGTAATGTCGGGTTGGTTTGGTTTCGATTTGACTTTCTTTAGTTAAAACTAAACCAAACCAATTATGGTTGGGTTTTTTTTTTCCACGCCATACCAAATCAAACCAAACCGTAGTCGAATTTTTTTTCTCGATTTGACTCGGAGTTAGTACGGTTTGTCGGTTTACTTTGTACACCCCTAATTAAACATGGTAGAGCCGGTAGAGGTATAAGAAAACATTTTATCTTATTGTTTGAGCAACTAAGATAACGGAAACAATTCTTCTTATTATTATTATTTTTATTTGCCCATCTATCCCCTCCCATTTGATATTACTTGTTTGTAAGCATAAAATTTTAATTCATACCAGGATCTTGAACATGATAATATTACATATAATTGTCATAAAAAATATATCTGAAGCGGGATCCATTATCTTGAAGCGGAAGCGTTAATTGAAACTGATTTCTCGCCCCTTGCCCTATCTTTCGTTAACGCCGACTTTAGATATGGAAGAGAGGAAAAAGCAGTAACCCTAATGGATGGGGAGAGGACCAATTTATAGAGGTTCTCTTTTAATCTGGTACGTCCATCAAGTAACCAATCGGACGGATGAGATTTGATAATTAATTAAATATTAATTATGGGCCTAATCTTATTGGGCCACATACACGTAGAAAAATCACTTACATTCTCCCACTCGGCCCAATAATCACATAATATTAATATTTAATATAGGAACATTAGTTGCGCATAAGCAAATCTCTTCTATAATGTCCGTCATAAATACCATAATACGATAAACTAGTAAATGTGAGTTATGGCGGTTATACATAATTTGTCTACATACTCCCTTCCATATACTACAACATTAGTAATTTATCGTATCAGGTTCATAAGCTATAAAATATTATGGTCCACAATAATGTCTCCTTGAGACTTATCCTGTAATATCTCAAAACAATAATGTGTACACCATTATGAGAAACAGGAAATCATTAATGTATATCAGAAACACAAAATGAGCTCACAGTGTCAAAACATCATAAATACATCAGTCATAAATACAACCAAGACCCATTCTATGTACATATTCTTTAAATATCTTTGGTTGTAAACCTTTCGTTAACGGATCTGCAATCATGAGATCAGTTCTAATATGCTCAAGTGACACTTTTTGTTTCTAGATTTCCTCCTTGACGGTAAAGTACTTTAATTCTATATGTTTGGCACCTTTGGAGTACTTATCGTTCTTGGAGAAGAATTTTGCTGCAGAATTATCATAGTAAATTTTCAGCGGCTTGGTAATGGTGTCGACAACCCCAAGTCCTGAAATAAAGTTTCACAGCCATAATGCATGAATTGTGGTCTCAAAACATGCCACAAATTCTACTTCCATCGTGGATGTAGCAATGATAGATTGTTTGGCACTCTTCCACGATATTGCTCCTTCAGCTAATTGGAACAAATAACCAAATGTGGATTTTCTAGTGTCAATACATCCAGCGAAATCTGAATCCGAGTATCCAACAACTTCCAAATGCTTGGATCTCCTATACATGAGCATGTAATCCTTCGTTCCTTTCAGGTACCTCAAAACTTTCTTTGCAGCTTTCCAGTGATCAATTCCTGGGTTACTCTGATATCTTCTTAACATTCCAACCGCAAAGCTAATATCTGGTCTTGTGCAAGTCTGAGCATACATCAGACTATCAACAATAAGAGAGTAAGGAATTGATTCTATTTCTTTTCGCTCTACATCATTCTTAGGACATTGCATGAGAATAAATTTGTCCCCTTTTTGAGTTGGAACAATTCCTGCTGAAAAATTGTTCATATTGAATCTCTCTAGAATTCTTTCGATATAGCCTTTCTGAGACAATCCTAATAATCCTTGAGATCTATCACGGAATATTTCTATTCCTATTACATAGGATGCCTCACCCATATCTTTCATTTCAAAATTCTTAGATAGAAAATCTTTAGTCTCATGCAATATGCCTAAATCATTAGCAGCAAGTAGAATATCATCAACTTATAGGACTAAAAATATAAACTTGCTCCCACTGATCTTTTGGTATATACACCGATCAACGGTATTTTCAAAAAATCTAAAAGATGTTATGGTTTCATTAAACTTTATATACCATTGTCGTGAGGCTTGTTTAAGTCCATATATTTACTTCTTCAGTTTACACACCATTTGACCTTTTCCTTTAGTTTCAAAACACTCTGGTTGGTCCATATACACTTCCTCCTCGAGATCTTGTCACGACCCGAATTTTCCACCATCGGGAGTCGTGATGGCGCCTACTGTTGGAGCTAGGCAAGCCAAACACTTACATCTTTTGAAAAACAACACAACAGTAACAACAATAATAAACCTTTAAATGAAAATGAAAGTCTTTTATAACATAAGTAAATGAAAACCCAAAATGCAGAAGTTTAATATTCTACTACCCAAGACTGGAATCGCTATCTCACGGACTACTAATGAATACTACAAACAAGTCTAAATAGAAATAAATACACAGTGTCTGTCTCGATACAATGAAAACAAACAAAAGATATAGAAAAAGGGACTCCGGCCTGCGAACGCGAGTTAGGCTACCTCGTAGTTCCTGGACTGAAGTCAGCTCCCACTCGACGTGCTACTGATGTGGTCCAAAAACTGCTCCGGTACCGTGATTTGTGTAAAAAAGCACAGAAGTGTAGCATCAACACAACCGACCCCATGTGCTGGTAAGTGCCTGGCCTAACCCCGGCGAAGTAGTGACGAGGCTAGACCAGACTACCGAATAAACCTATGCAGATATATATATATATACAAGTGCGACAAAGTAATAGCGGAAAGTAAACAATTAATACTGGGAGGGGAACATGTTTAAGGGGTAGCAGATAAAACGGAATATCAAGAATAACAAGGGAAAACTACATCTGATTTCTTCTAACATAGAATAAGGAAAAAGAAAAAAGAAACAAACTACTTCCACTTATTTCAATCTCCTCTCGTTGCAGGCGTGCAACTCGATCCCATTTCTCAACATATTATGTGGTAGGCGTACCACTCGATCCCATTTCTTAATATTACGTGGTAGGCGTACCACTCGCTCTCATTTCATAATATCACGTGGTAGGCGTAACACTCGCTCCCATTTCATGGTATCACGTGGTAGGCGTACCACTCGCTCCCATTTCATAGTATCACGTGGTAGGCGTACCACTCGCTCCCATTTCATAATATATAAGTGGTCGACGTGCCACACGATCCCATTTCATAATGTATAAGTGGTCGGCGTACCACACGATCTCATTTCTTTCAACACAATATACAAATAATCCCGACAAGGGAACAAAATAATATATTAAACTACCCTGGCAAGGGAACAAGATATTATAATAAACTATCCCG
This sequence comes from Nicotiana glauca, assembly GCA_026770625.1. Lineage (NCBI taxonomy): Eukaryota > Viridiplantae > Streptophyta > Magnoliopsida > Solanales > Solanaceae > Nicotiana > Nicotiana glauca. The sequence continues at coordinate 36,962 of MU723672.1, forward strand.
GGCAAGAGAACAAGATATTGTAATAAACTATCCCGGCAAGGGAGATCCAGCTATAACTAGACTTATTCAATTTCTACTTAGCATATTTAAATCAATGCTCATCCTCAACAATTACCGGCTCAGTGTTTAAAGATTTTCAACCAAGTCCTCATGAACAACAATTTAGAATTCGATAATTTATCAAAGTCATGCTCGACACTGGTGTATAGATACTCGTCAACATGCCTACACACCGTACTCGACAAATAGCAATTAGCAAATAAGACTCTACTTCTATTCCCTCAAGCCAAAGTTAGACCAAACACTTACCTCGGTCCAAAGAATAGCAATCAACTCTCCAATACCGCTTTTCCTCTACAATCCGACTCCAAAACAATGGTGTCTAGGCATAATTAATTCAATAGTATCAATTACGGCTCAACAATATAATCCCATAGCCTAGAAATGAGTTTTCTAGCATTCTTCCAAAAATACCAAAATTCGACACCGGGCCCACATGGTCCAAACACGAGGCTCGGACCAAAACCCAATCACCCATAACCCCACGAGTTCAAATATATAGTTTGTTTCAACATTCGACCCCAAATTGAGGTTGAATCACCTAAAATTCCCAAAACCCTAACTCTACCCAAAACCCTTAACTTCTACTTTGAATTCATGATTTAGGGCTAGGAAATTAGTGATTAGATGAAGAAATTAGGAGAGAATGAAGTTAAGAACACTTACCTAGCAAGCTGTGGAGGAAAAGGAGCTTGAAATTCGTCTATGGGATGTTGGAGTGAAGAGCTCGTGTGAAATAATGGCTAACTCCTGCTACTGTTCTGTTTTAAGACTTAAAAATTTGCTGGGCAAAAATGCCCTTCGCTTTCACGTGAATAGGGACACGTTCGCGAAGGGTGGACAAATCAAGGCATCGCGTTCGCGTGGTCCTAATCGCGAACGCATAGAAAAAGGGATTTGGGGTCTGGGACTGGCTTGTATGCGAATGCGAGGGAGGACTGGCAAACGCGTTGAAGTTGAAGCCTGGGCATCGCGAACGCGTGGACATGTCCGCGAACGCGAAGAAGGAAGGCAACTAAAGCTATGCGAACGCGTGGCCTGGACGCGAACGTGAAGAAGAAGTTTGCTGTGCAAAAATTGCAGAAAATCTGCCAACTTTCCTTAGTTCAAACCACCCCGAACCACCTCGAAAACTCACCCGAGCCCTCGGGGCTCCAAACCAAATACACACTAACTCAACAACATCCTACGAACTTAGTCGAGCGATCAAATCGCTAAAATAACATCATATACATATAATCGAGCCTCAAAACACATGATTTTCTTCTAAACTTCATAAACTTTTAACTTGGAACTCATAGTCCGAAACACGTCAAAGGACGTCCGATTTCGACCAAACGTCACTGAAAGCGCTTAAACAATATATAAGACTTGTACCGGGCGTCGGAACCAAAATACGAGCCCGATACCATAGTCTTTTAATCAATTTTCATTCCCATTTTCCTTAACAATTTTAGAAAAATAATTTAACAGAAAAATTCTTTTACTCGGGTTCTAGACTTCGGATTTCGACTCCAGGCACATGCCCGTGTCCCATATTTTTCTACGGACCATCCGGGACCGTCAAATCATGGGTCTGGGTCCGTTTACCAAAAATGTTGACCGAAGTCAACTTTAATCATATTAATATCAAAATTCTTCAAATTTTTCACAGATTTCACATATTTCAACATAAAAGCTTTCCGGCTATGCGCCCGGACTATGCACGCAAATCGAGAAAATTATAAGTGAGGTTTTAAAGTCTTCGGAAGTGTGAAATAAGGGAGAAATCCGGTGATGACCCTTTGGGTCGTCACATTCTCCACCTCTAAAACAACCGTTCATCCTCCAACGGACAAAAGAAAGAAGTACTTGAGTCAGGAAATAGATGAGGATAAGGGCTCCGCATATCAGACTCGGACTCCCAGTCGATGTCTCAGGAGGCTGACCTCTCCACTGGACATGCACTGAAGGAAAACTCTTCGAACTCAACTGGCGAACCTGCCGGTCTAGAATAGCTATCGACTTCTCCTCGTAGGACAGATCCTTGTTCAACTGGACGGTGCTGAAATCTAACACACGGGTAGGATCGTCGTGATACCTCCGAAGCATAGACACATGAAACACTGGATGCATAGCTGACAAGCTAGGTGGCAAGGCAAGTCTGTAAGCCACCTCTCCCACACGATCAAGAACCTCAAATGGGCTAATGAACCTAGGGCTAAGTTTGCCCTTCTTCCCAAATCTCATCACGTCCTTCATAGGCGATACACGGAGCAATACTCGCTCACCAACCATGAAAGCTACATCTTGAACCTTGAGATCCGCATAACTCTTTTGCCGCGACTGAGCCGAACTAAGTCTATCTTGAATGATCTTGACCTTATCCAAGGCCTCCTGGACTAAATCTGTACCCAATAACCGAGCCTCTCTCGGCTCAAACCATCCCACTGGAGACCGACATCGCCTACCATGCAACGCCTTATATGGAGCCATCTGAATGCTGGACTGGTAG
>MU723672.1:40312-56856 GCA_026770625.1 Nicotiana glauca
GAAGTCCATTAACGAAATCCATGGTAATCCTCTCCCACTTCCATTCGGGAAGCTCAATCCTCTGAAACAACCCATCAAGCCTCTGATGCTCATACTTGACCTGCTGACAATTCAAACACCTAGCCACATATGCAACAATATCTTTCTTTATCCTACGCCACCAATAATGCTACCGCAAGTCTTGATACATCTTCGCGGCGCCCGAGTGCATAGAATACCGCAAACTATGGGCCTCCGCTAAGATCAACTCTCGAATCCCATTAACATTGGGCATACAAACTCGCCCCTACAATCTCAAAACACCATCATCATCTAAAGTCACCTTCGTGGAACCTCCACGTTGCACCGTGTCTCTTAGGACACACAAATGGGGATCATCAAACTGCCGATCATGGATACGCTCCAATAATGAAGAACGAGCGACCGTGCATGATAACACTCTACTAGGCTCAGAAATGTCCAACCTCACCAGCCGATTGGCCAAAGCCTGGATATCCAAAGCAAGCTGCCTCTGGCTGACTGGAACATAAGCAAGACTACCCATGCTGGTGGACTTCCTACTCAATGCATCGGCCACCACATTGGCTCTCCCCGGATGGTACAAAATAGTAACATCATAATCTTTCAACAACTCCAACCACCTCATCTGCCTCAAATTCAACTCTTTTTGCTTGAACAAGTACTGAAGGCTCTTGTGGTCCATGTACACCTCACACGTCACACCATACAGATAATGCCTCCAAATCTTCAAAGCATGAACAATGGCTGCCAACTCTAAATCATGGACCGGATAGTTCTTCTTGTGGATCTTCAATTACCTCGAAGCATAAGCTATGACTCTGCCATCCTGCATCAATACTACACCAAGCCCAATACGGGATGCATCACAATAAACTGTATAGGGCCCTGAATCTGTGGGCAAAACCAATATCGGTGTCGTAGTCAGAGCTGTCTTGAGCTTCTAAAAGCTCTCCTCGCACTCGTCTGACCACCTGAACTGGGCACCCTTCTGAGTTAATCTGATCATCGGGGCTGCTATAGATGAAAACCCCTCCACGAACCGACGATAATAACCTACTAACCCCAAAAAACTCCGAATCTCAGACGCTGAAGCTGGTCGAGGCCAATTCTTGACTGCCTCAATCTTTTTCGGGTCTACCTGAATGCCCTCTGTTGATACTACATGACCCAGAAATGCAACTGAACTCAACCAGAACTCACACTTCGAGAACTTAGCATACAACTGACTATCCTTCAGAGTCTGAAGAACCACTCTGAGGTGCTGCTCGTGCTCCTCCTGACTACGGGAGTACACAAGAATATCATCAATAAAGACTATCACGAACAAGTCTAGATAAGGCCTGAATACTCGGTTCATCAACTCCATAAATGTTGCTGGGGCATTGGTCAACCCGAAGACATGACCAAAAACTCATAATGCCCATACCGAGTGCGAAATGTTGTCTTAGGGACATCAGACGCCCTAATCCTCAGCTGATGGTAGCCAGACCTCGAGTCTATCTTTGAAAACACCTTCGCACCCTGAAGCTGGTCAAACAAATCATCAATCCTCAATAGTGGATACTTGTTCTTTATCGTCACCTTGTTCAATTGCCGGTAATCAATGCACATCCTCATCGATCCATCCTTTTCTTCACAAATAACACTGGCACACCCCAAGGAGAAACACTAGGCCTGATAAAACCCTTCTCTAGCAAATCTTGCAACTGGTCCTTTAACTCCTTTAACTCTGGCGGGGCCATGCGATACGGAGGAATAGAAATGGACTGCGTGCCTGGGGCCAGATCAATACAAAAATCAATATCCCTGTCGTGTGGCATACCCGGAAAGTCTGAAGGAAAAACCTCTAGGAACTCCCGAACAATAGGAACAGAGTCAACAGGAGAAACCTCTGTGCTGGAATCGGAACATATGCCAAATAAGCTAAACACCCCTTCTTAACCATGCATCGAGACTTAACATATGAAATAACACTGCGGGTTGCATGTCCTGGGGTCACTCTCTACTCCAATCGGGGCAAATCTGGAAAATCCAAGGTCACGATCTTGGCATGACAATCCAAGATAGCATGATACGGGGACAACCAATCCATCCCCAATATGACGTCGAAGTCCATCATATCTAAGAGCAATATGTCAACACGGGTCTCAAGACCCTCAAATACCACCACACAGGAATGATGCACTCGGTCGACCACTATAGAATCACCCACTGGTGTAGATACATAAACAGGAACATTCAAGGCATCGCTAGGCATAACCAAGTAGGGTGCAAAATAAGACGACACATATGAATACGTAGACCCAGGGTCAAATAGCACTGAAACATCCCTATCACAGACCAGAATAGTACCTGCAATAACCGCATCTGAAGACTCAGCCTCTGGTCTCGCTGGCAAAGCATAACACCGAGGCTGGGCCCCACCTCCTTGAACCGTGTCTCTGGGACGATCGGCTACTGGCTGACCTCTACCTCTGCCGGTCCGAGATCCACCTCTACGGTCTCTACCTCTACCTCTATAATCCCTGCCCCCGCCTCTGGCTGGCTGGGCGAGCTGTGGATCACCTGATGCCTGAATCATGGGGCGAGGACCCTGCTGCTGAGATCTATCAGAAGCTCGAGGGCAATACCTGGCAATGTGCCTTATGTCGCCACACGTGAAATAAGCCCTCGGCTGTTGAGAATAACGGAGTGGTGGTGTGCTGATAGGTGTTGATGGTGAACTGAAAGGTTGCTGGTCAGAATACTGCAACTGAGAGCCACGGCCACCGGAAGTACCATGAGAAACCTGAAGAGCTGACTGAAAGGGCCTCGGTGAATGACCTCTACCATAAGAATCCCTACCTCCAGACGAGGTTCCACTGAACCTGCCAGAATGACGAGGCCTCTTATCCGACATCTGACCACCTCCTCGTGAGAGGTCCATCTCAACTCTAGGGGCCGCGTTGGCCACCTCCTGAAAGGAAATATCACTACCAACTCCCATGGCCATTTGGAGACGGATCGGCTGAATCAGCCCATCAATAAATCTCTGGACCCTCTCTCGCTCTGTGGGGAGTATCAAAATCGCATGGCGTGCCAAGTCAACAAATCGAGTCTCATACTGTGTAACTGTCATGGAGCCCTGCTGGAGGTGCTCAAACTGCTTGCGAAGTGCCTCCCGCTGAGTGACTGGGAGAAACTTCTCCAAAAATAACTTCGCGAACTGATCCCATGTCAAAGCTGGAGACCCTGCTGGTCTAGATAGGCAAAAATCCCTCCACCAAGTCTTGGCGGATCCTGCAAGCCGGTAGGTGGCAAAATCGACCCCATTGGTCTCCACTATACCCATGGTCTTAAGGATCTCATGACAGCTGAATAAGAAATCCCATGGATCCTCTGATGAAGCACCGCTGAATGTGGTGGTGAAGAGTTTGGAGAATCGATCAAGTCTCCACAAAGCATCCGAAGAAATAGTCGCTCCATTGCCGGCCTGAGCTGTAATACTTGGCTGAGCTGCCACAACAGGCTGAACTGCTGGGACATGAGCCTGGGGAGCTACCGGCTCCAGAGTACGTGTAGTATGAGTCTGAACCCCTCCTCCAGCCTGAGAAGTGGCTGGTGCTACTAGCAGCAACTCGCTCTAGTGACACTCTCCATAAAGCCTGTGAATCTGACTAGAGCATCCTGAAGATATGGGGTCATGTCCTGGGACCTGAGCTGGGCCCACTGGAGATGCTGGGGCTGGAACCTCCTCATCATAGTCAATATGAGGCTCCACCTCTGGGACTACTGCTCGGGGCTGGGGGCTCTGATTGTTGCGCGGTAGAAGAAGAAGCACGTGTTCTCGCCATCTGCGAAAGAACAGAGTGGAAAGACAATCAGTGTTGAGAAACGGAATCACACGACAAGAAAGAACAAAAGTGAAACTTTTCCTAACTTCGTAGCTTTTAGGGGATAAATACAGACGTCTCCGTACCGATCCTTCAGACTCTACCAAGTTTGTCCGTGAGTAGCGAGACCTATGCAACCTAGAGCTCTGATACCAACTTGTCACGACCCGGATTTTCCACCGTCGGGAGTCGTGATGGCGTCTATTGTTGGAGCTAGGCAAGCCAAACACTTACATCTTTTGAAAAACAACACAACAACAATAACAATAATAAACCTTAAAATGAAAACGGAAGTCTTTTATAACATAAGTAAATGAAAACCCAAAATGCAGAAGTTTAATATTCTACTACCTAAGATTAGAGTCACTATCTCACGGACTACTAATGAATACTACAAACAAGTATGAATAGAAAGAAATACACAGTGTTAGTCTCGATACAATGAAAACAAACAAAAGATATAGAAAAAGGGACTCCGGCCTGCGAATGCCAGCTAGGCTACCTCGTAGTCTCTGGACTGAAGTCAGCTCCCACTCGACGTGTTACTACTATGGTCCAAAAACTGCTCTGGTACCATGATCTGTGTAAAAACGCACAGAAGTGTAGCATCAGCACAACCGACCCCATGTGTTGGTAAGTGCCTGGCCTAACCCCGGCGAACTAGTGATAAGGCTAGACCAGACTACCGAATAAACCTATGCAGATATATATATACAAGTGCGACAAAGTAATAGCGGAAAGTAAACAATTAATACTGGGAGGGGAACATGCTTAAGGGGTCGCAGATAAAACGGAATATCAAAAATAATAAGGGAAAACTAAATCTGATTTCTTCTAACACAGAATAAGGAAAAAGAAAAAAGAAACAAACTACTTCCACTTATTTCAATCTCCTCTCATTGCAGGCGTGCAACTCGATCCCGTTTCTCAACATATTATGTGGTAGGCATACCACTCGATCCCATTTCTTAATATCACGTGGTAGGCGTACCACTCGCTCCCATTTCATAATATTACGTGGTAGGCGTACCACTTGCTCCCATTTCATAGTATCACGTGGTAGGTGTACCACTCACTCACATTTCATAGTATCACTTGGTAGGCGTACCACTCGCTCCCATTTCATAATATATAAGTGGTCGGCGTGCCACACGATCCCATTTCATAATGTATAAGTGGTCGACGTGCCACACGATCCTATTTCTTTCAACAAAATATACAAATAATCCCGACAAGGGAATAAGATAATATATTAAACTATCCCGGCAAGGGAACAAGATATTGTAATAAACTATCCTGGCAAGGGAAAAAGATATTGTAACAAACTATCCCGGCAAGGGAGATCCAGCTATAACCAGACTTATTCAATTTCTACTTAGCGTATTTAAATCAATGCTCATCCTCAACAATTACCGGCTCAGTGTTTAAAGATTTTCAACCAAGTCCTCATGAACAACAACTTAGAATTTGATAATTTAGCAATTCAGGACTCACGGTCATGCTCGACACTGGTGTATAGATACTCGTCACCATGCCTGTGCATCGTACTCAACAAATAGCAATTAGAAAATAAGACTCTACTCCTATTCCTTCAAGCCAAAGTTAGACAAAACACTTACCTCGGTCCAAAGAATAGCAATCAACTCTCCAATACCGCTTTTCCTCTACAATCCGACTCCGAAACAATGGTATCTAGGCATAATTAATTCAATAGTATCAATTAAGGCTCAACAACATAATCCCATAGCCTAGAAATGAGTTTTCTAGCATTCTTTCAAAAATACCAAAATTCGACATCGGGCCCACATGGTCCAAACACGAGGCTCGGACCAAAACCCAATCACCCATAACCCCGCGAGTTCAAATATATAGTTTGTTTCAAGATTCGACCCCAAATTGAGGTTGAATCACCCAAAATTTCCAAAACCCTAACTCTACCCAAAACCCTTAACTTCTACTTTGAATTCATGATTTAGGTCTAGGAAATTAGTGATTAGATGAAGAAATTAGGAGAGAATGAAGTTAAGAACACTTACCTAGCAAGCTATGGAGGAAAAGGAGATTGAAATTCGTCTATGGGATGTTGCAGTGAAGAGCTCGTGTGGAATAATGGCTAACTCCCGCTACTATTCTATTTTAAGACTTAAAAATTCGCTGGGAAAAAATGCCCTTCGCTTTCACGTGAACAGGGATGCGTTCACGAAGAGTGGATAGATCAAGGCATCGCGTTCACATGGTGCTAATCGCGAACGCATAGAAGAAGGGACTGGCGGTCTGGGACTGGCTTGTATGCGAACGCGAGGGAGGACTCACGAACGCATTGAAGGGGAAGCCTGGGCATCGCGGACGCGTGGACATATCCGCAAACGCGAAGAAGGAAGGCAACTAAAGCTATGCGAACACGTGGCCTGGACTCGAACGCGAAGAGGAAGTTTGCTGTGCAAAAATTGTAGAAAATCTGCCAACTTTCCTAAGTTCAAACCACCCGAACCACCTCCAAAACTCACCCGAGCCCTCGGGGCTCCAAACCAAATACATACACTAACTCAACAACATCCTACGAACTTACTCGAACGATCAAATCGCTAAAATAACATCATATACATAGAATCGAGCCTCAAAACACATGATTTTCTTCTATACTTCATAAACTTTCAACTTGGAACTCATAGTCCGAAACACGTCAAACGACGTCCGATTTCGACCAAACTTCACAGAAAGAGCTTAAACAATATATAAGACTTGTACCAGGTGTCGGAACCAAAATACGAGCCCGATACCATATTCTTTTAATCAATTTTCATTCCCATTTTCCTTAATAATTTCAGAAAAATAATTTAACAGAAAAATTCTTTTACTCAGATTCTAGACCTTAGATTTTGACTCCGGGCACATGCCCGAGTCCCATATTTTTGTACGAACCTTCCTGGATCGTCAAATCACGGGTCCGGGTCCGTTTATCAAAATTATTAACCAAAGTCAACTTTAATCATATGAATATCAAAATTATTTAAATTTTTTACATATTTCACATATTTCAACATAAAATCTTTCCGGCTACGCACCCGGACTGTGCACGTAAATCGAGGCAACTATAAGTGAGGTTTCAAAGGACTCGGAAGCACGAAATAAGGGAGAAATCCGGTGATGACCCTTTGGGTCATCACAGATCTCCATTAAAAAAGGTCGTTTTCACATCCATTTGGTGTAACTCTAAATCATAATGAGCCACCAAAGCCATAATAATTCTTAATGAGTCTTTCTTTAAGACCGGTGAAAAGGTCTCTTTATAATCAATGCCTCCTTTTTTAGTATAACTCTTGGCAACAAGTCTGGCTCTGTATATCGCATTATTGCCATTTGAATTGCGTTTGGTCTTAAAGACCCATCTACATCCGATTCTTTTAGAATTTTCTGGAAATTCAACGAGATCCCAGACTTTATTGTATTCCATGGATTTTAACTCTTTCTTCATTGCATCAATCCATTTGTCAGATTCATTACTTTCTATGGCTTGTGAAAATGAAATCGGATCCTTATTAAGACCAATGTCAAAATCTGACTCTTGCAAATAAACCACGTAATCATCCGAAATAGCCGATTTTCTAACTCATTGAGATTTTCTTAATGGCATTTCTTGTGGTTCATTTGTGTCATATATTTGTTAGTTAGTTTCTTCATGAAGTGTTTCATCCAAATATTGCTCGGTGTTGTCAAAGTGTTCTTCAACAACTGGAACAATATTTGGTATTTGTTTGGAAGCAGGCACATTTCTGGGTAATAGAATATTGACCCTTACCTCTTTAATTCCACACTTTGCTTTTCAACACTCCCACTAACTTCACCATTCTCAATGAATCTTGCATTACCAGTTTCAACAATCCTCGAATTATGGTTTGGACAATAAAACACATACCCTTTAGATTTCTCTGGGTAACCAATAAAGTAACCACTTACTGTTCGAGAATCTAATTTTTTTTCTTATGGATTATAAACTCTAGCTTCCACTGGGCAACCCCATACATGCAGGTTCCTTAAACTAGGTTTCCTTCCTGTCCACAGTTCAAAAGGGATCTTTGGAACAGCCTTACTAGGAACCCTGTTTAATAAATATACAGCAGTTTTAAGAGCATACATCCACAATGATTTGGGTAATGAGGAATTACTTATCATGCTCCTAACCATATCCATAAGTGTTCGATTATGCTCATTTTGTTGAGGTGTTCCTGGCATAGTATACTGTGCACATATGCCACGTTCCTCGAGAAACTTTGCAAATAGACCTGGACATTGTCCTGACTCATTATATTTTCCATCATATTCACCACCTCTATCTGACCTAATGATTTTCACCTTTTTATCTAATTGCCTCTCAACCTCATTAACAAACACCTTGAGAGCATCTGTTGCTTGAGATTTTTCTTTCAACAAATAGATGTATCCATAACGTGAAAAATCATCGATAAAGGTGATAAAATATTTCTCTCCACCAAAGGATGGAACATCAAAAGGTCCACAAATATCGGTGTGTATAATTTCAAGAAGTTGGGTGCTTCTTGTGGCACCTTTCTTACTATGCTTGGTTTGCTTTCCCTTAATGCAATCCAAACATATAGTAAGATCAGTAAAATTTAGATTTGGAAGAATCTCATTCTTTACTAATCTTTCTAGCCTTTCTTTGGATATATGACCCAAATGTCTATGCCACAAGTAAGCAGAACTTTCATCTAGCGAACTACGTTTAATTCCAACATTATGTTGAACAGTAAGAAGGGATTTAGAAAAACCAATATCGAGTTTCAATTTATATAAACCATTACTAAGAAAACCAGAATAATAAAAAATAGCATTTTTATATAAATTGAAACATGCATTTCCAAACTTTAAATCAAATCCTGAAACATCTAGTCTTAAAAGAGAAATCAAATTCCTACAAACTGAAGGTGCATAAAGAGTCTGTAATAGATCAAGGTGACGTCCAGTCTCCATGATCAAACGATAAGTCCCTATGCCTTCAATTGGAGCCTTCATACGATTTCCCATGAATAAGAAATCCTTATTTGGATTTGTAGTTTGGATCGTAAGGAACCCTGCAACGTAGTAGATATATGAGCAGTTACATCAGAATCAAGCCACCAAGTATTATTAGGAACTTCTACTAAATTTGATTCGAAACATACAAAAGCACTAATTATACCTTTCTTTTCGAATCAAGCTTTACGTTTCAGTCAATCTTTCTGATAGTGTCCTTCCTTGTTACAGAAACGACACGTATCTGCCTTATGTTCCTTGTTAGCATCCTGTTGAGCTTTAGCAGGTGCTTTCTTCTTCTTGAACTTGTTGGCCTTCACTTTAAGTACTTTACCAGCTCCTTGACCCATGAGGTTAATTGAATGACTCCCTTGTTTCTTAAGTCTTGACTCCTCCTGAGTAAGCATACTGGACAATTCACTAACATTCCACTTATCCTTAATAGTGTTATAGTTAATTTAAAAAGGTCCATACTCAGGAGGTAACGAGTTCAGAATAAACTAAACCAAGAAGGAGTCATCCACTTTCATCCCCATGGTCTGAAGTCTTGCTACAATGTTAGTCATCTCGATGATATGATTTTGCATACTATGCGACCCATCAAACTTCAAGGTCGTGAGTTCAGCCATTAGTGTACCAGCGAGAGACTTATCTGCAGAACGAAAACGTTCTTCCACAAACTTCAGATATTCCCTGGCACTTTCTGTTTGTGGAATAGTACTCTTAATGTTGTTGGCAATATTCATTCGCATAGACATAAGACTTAGCCTGTTAGAGCGTTCCCATGCTTTATAGAAGGACTTCTCATCCGCACTGCTCGAATCAGTAATGGCAGCGGGCTTATCATTCAGCAGAGCCAAGTCAAGATCCATCACATCTAAGTGGAACTGGACTTGTTCACGCCACTCAGAGAAGTTCAATCCATTGAACACAGTAACAGACGAAGCAAGCGAATGAAAAGGAATAGCTACAAAATAGATAATACATGCTCACAAATCAATATGGAATCAATAAAACAGTTAAAGCATATCATAATTCTCCTTTGGGTAGATACTACGACATACTATCTTAATTTAAGTGCCATTTAGTCTTTAATAGGTATTTAAATATTTTTAACCAAATATATATACCATCTTTGGACAAACAATATATATTTGATTAAGAATATTAATTTTACCTCATCATATTCGTTATTCATAGAATAATTGATTCACCTTTGGGTAAATTCTTAAGTTCTAGCAATAGTGAAAATTAATTTATCAACTATTTTTTAATTATAGGCATTTCATTAATTTCATGGATAAACTATAATTTTATGTATGCATATTTTCATAAACAAACTAGTTTGGCCACTTTGGTGACTAACAAACTATATAACATAAGTGCACACACAAAATAGAGATCATAAGATTTTATGCATGTGAATACTTTAAACAATCTAGTTTGGTCACTTTGGTGACTAACAAACTATATCCACATCAGTCACATACATAAAATAAATAATGGTCATGATATTAAAATAGTAACCTTATTGTGTTTCAGTTTGTCAGAATCTTGAGAAGGTTGTTCGATTTCAACGTCCATTGCAAACAACAATTTCAATTTTTCACAAAAGGTCAGTGATCTCAAAACCCTAACACACCTTTTATTGGTATTAACTACTATTCTGAATCGTAAACATATATTCTGAAGCGGAGGCAAAAGAATTTTCATACTACTAAAGCGTGAAAACCAAAGATGAATTTAGTAGGTAAAACCAATGAATTCATAATCAATAATTAGGAATTTAACTTCTACCATCCAAACTGAATTCGTCAAAACAACAGAAATTCACTAGAGTGTATATCCATCATATAACTTTATCTATAAACAGAAGACTTCACACACACGATTAAACTTTGAAAAAAATAACAAAATGTGAAGTTCTGATTTTATAGGGCAACATCATAATGCCGACATAATCCTAATGTATAAATTTTCTTTTATGAAGATTATCAGTTCAATCATTCCAGGCTCTGATACCACATGTAAGCATAAAATTTTAATTCATACCAGGATCTTGAACATGATAATCTTACGTATAATTATCATAGAAAACATACCTGAAGCGGGATCCATTATCTTGAAGCGGAAGCGTTAATTGAAACTGATTTCTCGCCCCTTGCCCTAGCTTTCGTTAACGCCGACTTTAGAGATGGAAGAGAGGAAAAAGCGGTAACCTTAATGGGTGGGGAGAGGACCAATTTATAGAGGTTCTCTTTTAATCTGGTACGTCCATCAAGTAACTAATCGGACGGATGAGATTTGATAATTAATTAAATATTAATTATTTGCCTAATCTTATTGGGCCACATACACGTAGGAAAATCACTTATATTGTTGGCCTAAAGCAGCTTAAAATATTCTTAATATGGTATGATATTGTCCTTTACAGACAAAATTATATAGTTTTTCTTAAAATATCTCACACGATTAATAATATTTATACATTTTATATATAATTTTTTCAGCTACTAATATGAAACTTTATACTAGAATTGACATAATGTCCCGCGATTTCATGCACATAAGGTAATTCACTAGCCTTATTTGACAAAATTTAATTTTTCTGATGACGACTAATTCATAATTGCAAATTTGATATAAACACGCGCGCCCAACGTAACACCAATACTTTACAATTAGTGCACGTGGAATTAACAAAAGGGATTTTCTATCCATAAGTAGCAATAACAACTTGGTAAATATTCATTAGAATCTGAGTTTTATGGAGTTAAATTAATAGAACAAAAAACTTAAGAATATTTACTTCTTCCATCCCAAAGTAAAGATGGTGTTTCAGACTTTAAGTGAATTTAAATATCAATTTATTAATTTCCTTAAAATAATTTTTCGTATTTACAGACAAAAAGTACCAATAAATTATATAATTTTTATTTTTTTAAATATTTGAAACAATGAAAAAGTCATTGTCAAAGGTAAACAAATTCGTGTAATCTAGCAAGTCAATATTTTATGTAATCTAGCAATATAAAGCTTAATTAGATTTTGGAGAGAAATTTCACGTTAGAACAATTAAGCTCCATACTTTTCAATTTTATAGCACATATTTTAATTTACAACCAACTAGCCCAAAAATAATATGTTAAGGTTTAACATCCAACTCAAATAGGTTCTCAAAATTACTATTTAATTTTTAAAAAAGAGTCCTCAAGCTTTTAAATTAATTTTCGAATCAGTAACTATGACTCAAATATTAATTCAACAAACCAAATTCATTTGGGTGGTAAAAATTAGATTTTAACAAGCTTAAATATGTGGGTTCGAATTTCAAATTTGATTTTGTGAGAAATTTGAAGTAGGTGTTATTTAGACTTGTTAGAAATAGCATAAGGAGGTTGTATATAAAATTTAAAGTCATTTAATGGAGATTTGGACTGGTTTTGAACGAGAATTGCAACTGAAAATCGTATACACTATTATACAAGATTATACATAATTATATAAAAAACTGACTTCGTCTTCTTCCTTGCGTTTTTTCTGGAATTTAACTCAATCTTGCTCAAATCTACTCTACTGTGACGACCCGGCCCGTCGTCGCGTGAGTTACCGCCTCGTTTTCCCCATATTATGTTTCTCTATATTTTAATATCGGTATTTGAGGTGATCGGGTAGAATTGGATTGGTTTTAGTTGGAAATGAGGCACTTAGCCTCTTAGAAGGAAGCTTGTTTTGGAAAAATCAACCGGAAGTTGACTATATAGTTAGAGGGCTCGGATGTGAATTCTGACGATTCGGTTAGCTTCGGGGGATGATTTGTGACTTAGGAGCGCGATCGGAATTGAATTTGGAGGTCCGGCGAAGAATTAGGCTTGAATTGGCGAAGTTTGAATTTTGGCGAACTCCGGTTGAAAGGTGAGATTTTGATCCGAGGGTTGGAATGGAATTACGAGAGTTGCAGTAGCTCCGTTAGGTAATTTTGGATATGTGTGCAAAATTTCAGGTCATTCGGACGTTGTTTGGTCGGGTTTTTGATCGAATATGAGTTTCGGAAGTTTGAAGAAAACTTAGGCTTGAATCCGATGTGATTTAATGGTTTTAGCGTTGTTTGATATGTTTTGATAATTGGAACAAGTTTTAATAACGTTATAGGATGCATTGGTATTTTTAGTTGAGGTCCCGGGGGCCTCAGGGTGATTTCAGATGGCTAACGGGATGAAATTTGAAGTTTAAGGACTGCTGAAGGATCTGGTATCTGATATTTTTGCTTCTGTGGAAATGGACCGCAGAAGCGTATGAGGAGTCGCAGAAGCGGAAAGTGGATGTTTGGCCAGGAACCGCAGAAGCGGATTTTATTCCGCAGAGGTGAAATCGCTTCTGCGATAGGTGGATCGCAGAAGCGGTTGGTCGGGCAAAATTAAGAGACCGCAGAAGCGGGTTATTTTCCGCAAAAGCGGAAATAGGCCCGGACAGAAAGGTTAAGTTCTGAAAATGGGACTTCCTTCCCATTTCCTATTTTTGACGATTTGGAGCTCGGTTAAGGCGATTTTTGGTCCGATTTTCATAGAGAACAACAGGGTAAGTGTTCTTAACTAAATTTTGGTTGTATAACTTGAATCTATTACGAGTTTTAGCGTTTAATCAGAGAATTTTGTTGGAAAAGTAGAAAACCCTCTTGGATAGAATCGATGATCTGAGGGTCGAAATGCTATGGGAATTGAATGATTTTTACATGGCTAGGCTCGTGGCGAGATAAGGAAACCGGTGATGTTAATTTTATAATTTTTCGAGACGTGGGCCCGGGGCTCGGGTTTTGCAAATTTCATGAATTTTGATGTTTTTCGAGTCTTTTCGATTGGTTTATGTCCCCTTAGCCTATTGTAATATATTCGTTGTGGTTTTGAGCAGATTCGACGCGCGAGGAGGTCGATTTGCGAGGCAAGGGCATAACGAGCTAGGATTTTTGGTCGGCTAGAGGTGAGTAATGACTTTAAATGATGTCCTGAGGGTTTGAGACCCCGAATTCGCACAACTTGGTGCTGTGTTGAGATGAGACACGCGTTCGATGACGAGCGCAGGGTCTTTTACTATTGGGGGGACTGTGACTTGGTCCAGTCCGGTTGATATTTTACCGCGTATTAGCTTTGACTTTTTGTTTTTCACTATGATTTGGGTTTATTTCCATGTTTGGGGCTTATTGCCGACTGTTTGAACTCCTTATGAACTATCATCATTGTTTTCCTCACTATTTGAAATATTATTTGAACTCAGTCCATGCGATTTATATTGTTTCATGAACTCAGCTTTATTTTACTCAGACTTACAGTTTTTAACTGACATTTGAACAATTGGTTGAGCTGAGTAATATTGTTTTACTGATGCCCGAGGGGCTTTTGGATTATTTTTGGACTGATTGAGGCCGAGGCCCATATGTGAGGATATGATGAGTGATTGGTGAGGAGGCTTTCAGGCCTCGAGTGCTTGGTGAGGAGGCTTTCAGGCCTTGAGTGTTATGTGAGGAGGCTTTCAGGCCTCGAGTGTATTATGAGCAGGCTTTCAGGCCTCGCATTGATATTGTTCAGGCTTTCAGGCCTTATTGATAGCGCTTGGGCTATAGGAGCACTTCCGGAGTCTGTACACCCACAGTGAGCGCGGGTACCCATATGAATGAGAATGAGCCCGAGGGGCTGATGTTGTACTGAGTGATTGATACGGAGCCCGCGAGGCTGATACTGTACTGAGAGTTTGAAATGGCGCCCGAGGGGCAGGTTCCTGAGTATCTCTTATTGATTGAGAATAATTGTTTTTAACTGTTTTCAAAGAGTTTTCTTACTATATTTCACCGGTTTCTACTGTTTACCTGATTTTACTGCTTGAGATAGCATAAATTGTGCCTTTTTGGGTTTTCTATGTTCTCAGATATTATTTATTTTTATTACTCACTGGGTCGGAGTACTTACATTACTCCCTGCACCGTGTGTGCAGATACAGGCATAGCAGAGTTCGTTCCTGAGCGCTGATTTCCATCCAGATCAGGCGGACCGGAGAGACGAGGTAATTGTCAGCGTCCACAGCCCCCGTTTCTTCTTTATTATCTGTACTTCGTTATCTTCGGACTATGCTCTTAGATACAGTCTTGTAGTAGTTATTAAACTCTGTAGCAGCTCATGACTTGTGACACCCCGATTGGGGGTTGGATTTGGGTTGGCTTTCTTGTTATCGCGGTTATGTCCGTATTGCTGGTTATGATATTCCTGCTTTAAACTTATTTATGATTAATAATTGTCAGATATTGAGGAGTTAAATGTTCTGTTAGCTGGCCTCATCTTCACGAGAGGCGCCATCACGACCAGGTGGGTTTGTGTCGTGACATCCACATCACTTCAAATTTAAATTTTAAACTTTTTTTTTAAATTTTCAATCAATTGGACAACACGCAATCCAAACAACTAACAAATAAAAAAAATCACTTTCAAAAGAAAGCTTTGAATAGTCTTCAATGGTGGACTTCTACTCTTCAATTTTCTTATATTACAAGCATGTGACACAAGAGGAGAAACAGAAAATACACGCCCCCATGAAGCATATGTAGAATATATGAGAAGAAGAGAGAGTGAAAGTGTCACGACCCGGATTTTCCACCATCGGGAGTCGTGATGGCGCCTAACGGAGCTAGGCTAGCCAAACTTTAACATTCTCTGATAAATCTCAACAATATAATAAATGAAAATCAATTAAACGAGTGCGGAAGACTTTAAACTTAAATAAATATGAAACCAAAGATTTTGCAGAAGTCTGAAACATGTCACTACCCAGAACCTGGTGTCACCACTCACGAACTTCTAAGATTTACTAAATACAACCGTATGAAGGAAAGTATAACAGTCTGTTTCAATACAAAAGCTAACAAACTGAATAAAAATAGAAGAGACTCGGGGCCCGCGGACGTCTGCGAGGCTACCTCAAGAGTCCCTGGACTGAAGGTCGGCTCCCGGTCTAGAACTGCTGCGGCGGTCCGTAAGCTGCCTCCTGATCTGTGCACAAAAAGGCACAGAAGTATAGCATCAGCACNTAGAAATTGGCTAACAAGAGTGAAAACTGAGCAAATAATAATTGATAAAGAAATACCGAAAAGCTCAACACACAGAACAATATACTCAGTCCATATTCCCATTGCGGCGCGCAACCCGATCCTCAACATTTAACACCGTTGCGGTGTGCAACCCGATCCTCGACAATTAATCCGTTGCGGCGTGCAAGCCGATCCTCAACATTTAATACCGTTGCGGCGTGCAACCCGATCCTCAATATTTACCAACCATACTCACCCAACATCATTCGCAACTCAGGTGAGAGGGGAGTAACATAAAAAAAATACAAAAGTCCCAATGAGGGAATATATCTAACAACTCAAATATCCCGGCAAGGGAGTGTTCAATTTATACCAAAATCCCGGCAAGGGAGTGTTCAATTTATACCAAAATCCCGGCAAGGGAGTGTTCAATTTAGACCAAAATCCTGGCAAGGGAGTGTTCAATTTATACCAAAATTCCGGCAAGGGAGATAATCACAGGACTCCCACTTCTATTACTTAGCTACCAACAACTTTAAGTCGAGCCA
>MU723672.1:64520-77136 GCA_026770625.1 Nicotiana glauca
TTTTTTTTTTTTTTTTTTTTTTTTACCCATGTTTTTTTTGTGATTACACTTTATTCAACTTGAATTTTTTTTTGTGGACAAAACCCATGTTGTTATGATGACATATTGGTTGCGCTCACGTTGTAAATCAGGGGAAAGATGCGTTTACAAGAGCTGATTTAAATTCCATTGCTGAAAAACTTGATATCGATGACCCTAACGGGGGAAGCTGGACTGCTGTGTCAATTGTTTTTAAGCCTCATCATAATGCAATAACCGGGAACTATGATATAAACGTATTGATTGCTGCTCTGGAACAGAAAGGCAAAACAGTTGTTTGGCACGATAGGCGAAATGGGGCTTCTTCAATTGTTCTTGATGATCGACTGATGGGAATTGTTGTTAATGTTCCTGTTAGAAAGTTCGGTGGCCTTTGGAGAAGCAGACATTGGGTTACATTAAGATGTATTCAGGGAGTTTGGTATAATCTGGACAGTGACTTTGCTGTTCCTTATGCTTTTAAAGATACCCAAGAAGTTGAGGAGTTCTTGGATGGTATCATTGCTGCTGGTGCTGAGGTTTTACTGGTAATGAACGATAAATAATGAGTCGTAAAATGTTCTGAATTGTGAACTGTAGATAGACATGTTATGAAGATGGACATGCACCTAGTAATAACTGTCAAGTTTCTGTAAATACACTGTCCCTTCATTCAAAATTACAGTTGAACTTTTCAATAGAGACATATCAATCTCTTACAGTTCGCAAAGGACTGAACCTGACTGTGCTGCGAGTTGTCCACCTGCAGAATGTGGATGTGCTAAGTGCCAGAATGGAAGATGCTACTTTTGGACGTGTATTAGAAACAAAATAGGCCAAATACATAACTGGACCCTTAAACTTGACCTTTTTTGTCACTTGGACACTTAAACATAGAGTTGTTCCTATTAGGCCCTTCAACTAAACCATATATGTGCCAATTAGACACTTTGTAGACCATTTGAGAAAAACTTTTATAAAAATTAACGATGGATATGTAATTAGCTTCACTTGTGTATTTGATAGCTTTTAAGGCTTTCTTCTTTGCTTATGAAATAGCTGCATTTGTGTATTTGACAGCTTTGCTCTTTTGTTGAAGTACTATTTTTGTTAAAAGTTGTTAATGTCAAAATGCAACTTCTATCAACCACTTGTGTATTTTATTTTGTAAAATTTTATTCCAGTAGCGTGTAAAGAGAACAAGCATGCCAAATGAGAATAGTCAAATCCATGTACACTATACTTTCTTTTAAAAAAAATTAAGAGAAAAAATGATGGGTTCACGGAAAGAAGAAGAGAAATAGAATGTAGGGTAAAAATTAGCTTTAAGTGTAATAATATATTAGAATATAATTATTATAAAATAATAATCACAATATTTTTCTCATATTCACACGTCTTTTCTCACGCACTTAATTATGTCACTACAAAGTGTCTAATTGACACAAATGTAGTTTAGTTGAAGGGCCTAATAGGAACAATTCTATGTTTAAGTGTTCAAGTGACAAAAAAGGCCAAGTTTAAGGGCCCGGTTATGTATTCTGCCAACAAAATAATTAAGATAGGATTCAAGATGTAAGAGACCATTCAATCTTATTTTTTCAAAAACTATTCACTTGGAGTTCTTTTTTTTTTGTTTAATTATCCAAAATCTGTAGAACATTGGTTCGACTAAATCAAATTTATACTGGATTGGCCTATTATGGGGTAAAGCATTTCCTATCAAGAAGTTCTTTATTCCTAGGGTTCAAACTTGAGGCATCTGGTTAAAGGTCGTTGTATCCCTAACATCCCATTGCAACCTATCGGGCTCAACCAGCCCAAAGATACTCTTATATGGTGTGATACGATCCGCTTTAGGGCAAGCCCGTACAATTTTCCATAGAAGGTTCACATCACTAAAAGATTCAATAATAGGTTCCCAATCTTTTCAGCTACCAATATTAGACTTTATTAGCACGTCCAGCATAACCCTCAGAAACGATACTGACGAATGGGTGGATAAAAGATAGAAAGAGTCGAATCATAATTAGGAAAAGCGACCATGTGAAATACTTAATGTGAAATACTTAAAAGAACGTAATGTAACAACTAGGGCTGCTTATTGGGCGGTTATCAGTTATTGATTTTTAAATGTATTAACCCGCTAGCTATCCAATAAGATATTGAGTGGATTGGTATCGGTTTAACTATTATCGGGCGGTTTATCGACCTATTTCAGTATGTTTTACAGAGGCCTGTTTTGGCAACATACTAATACAAATATACAGTCATACAATGATGCGGTCTGCACATTCTACATACTGATATAAAGCAGCAAGCTAACAGTACTTCAGCTAATTAAATAGCTTCAAGACAATTTGAGTATATCAAAAGTATGCAATATCATGGAGTATGTAATATCCAGTCCCAATGTACGCCAAACTCCATGTCTTTCATCCAGTCATCCTTTGTAGCCTTGACTTGAGTATACTTGAGTAGCATCAAGTCCATTATCCATCCAAAGTATATCATCTCCAAATCATGCATAGCTTGTGTAAACACGTAAATTGCAACGTCAAACAGTGGCATTTCTATGTCCAGAACCTGTGGTATCCTCATATGTTGATACAAAATGGACACATTGCAATCCCCTAATTCATCATCTTCTTTTCCATGGTTGCCTGAATATACATGTCATACATATGTATAAAATATATAAATATAAAACTTAACGGGTTAACGATCTATCCGATTAGAAAATTAAATAATCCGTCCCTAATCCGTAGCCGTTAATAATAAAATTTCAATATGTTCCCCACTCGTTAATCCAATAACTCGATACCAATAAGCCGTTCAGCCAATTTTGCGGTTCGGTTTTGGGTTTCGGTTCGGTTTTGAACACCCCTAGTAACAAATATTTGTTGTGAATTTACGTCTCAATTTATTTAATTAAATAAAATTACATAAAAAGAATCATAAATCAAAATTTTTACAGCTAAAAATATTTAAATGCATATCAAAAAGTTGTAAGCAAGTGACTATTTGGCTTTCCAGAAAGTTATGTTTCAATTCTTCTTTTGAAAGGGGAGAGAAGTAATTAAAATTGGATTACTTCAAATTTCAAATAACCTGACAGCGAAAAGGTTGGCTTACGCTACAAGGGTCAAACATAAGTAAAATACATTCCGTAAATTGCAGTAATGCTTAACATTTTGGACATGGTTTAAATAACAATATTTCGTCATGAATTCAAATTGTACAGTAGTATTCATAACATATGCATTGGATGGATGTAATCTTAGGCATCCATGCATTGGATTCAGTCATTTTCTCTATTCTCAAGGTTCGAATTCGAATTTTTTAAGTCATTACTCCCACCACATCTCTGGATAATAACTTTAACTTGGGATTTTTACCTAGTTATACTATAGTAAAAACCTATTTACCACATTTATTTAGATTCCTCATTAATTACTTTGTATATCTATATTTACAAGTTATATATAAAACTATTAAAAAGAAAAAAATTTAAGATCCCTTAATTTTAGTTTGTCAGTTACAATCCATTTACAATAACTCCCCCTTCATTTAACATTATGTTCCTTTTTTTTTCTTTCTCTTTCTTAATAATCAGCCAAAATACCTCTATTATTTTTATATCCTCCTTCACCCTCCCATCCCCACCCCACCTCGCATTTCCAATTCTTTTTCTTTGCCAAAAGTTTTCAAACTTAATTTCTCTCTTTCTTACTAATCACCCAAATTCTTTATTTCTTATTGATACAATGCAGAAGAAATTTGAAATTTGCTATGGAATCAAGTTCTTGGTAAGTTTTGAATCTTGTTTTCTTTTCTCCTAATATTTTTATTGTGACTTGTATATGATAAATCAATACCCAAAAGAATACTCTATACAATACTAATACAATTTTAATACGATTATATTAAATTTTTAGTGTAGAGTTGTGATTGAAACTTGAAGAAGATGAAGACCATAATTGTATCACAAATTTTAAAAATTAATTTATCGCGATTGTATTATAATTGTATATGTATCATAATTGTTGTAGGAATTGTATTACAAATATATGATAATTGTATATCTATTGTATATTGTTACGAGCAGTTGTGAGTTCGTGACAAATTTTACAATTTTGTATCACAAGTATAATTGTATATTAATTTATTCGTATTGTATCAGGTATTATTTTAGGTATTAATGTACTACATACAAGTTAGATAATATTGTAATACATGTATGATACAATAATGTTTTAGGCATTGATGTATCTAATACAATTCAAATATAATTATGATACATTCATCATACAATTTCTGAATTTTTTTAATAATATAAACCTGTAGGCAATGGTAGGAAGAGAAAAGATGGAGATTCTTGGTGTAGATTAAGGGATTTTGATGTAAGAAAAAGGAGAGAGAAGAGAAAAGAGAAAAAAAAAAAAAGGATGTAATTGAATCCCTTAATTGAATACACTTATAATGGGGTGAGAGCTTTTTAAGGAGTACTATATAAAATTTGTAAGAAAAACCTAGATATTTATTAAAAACTACAAAACATAGAGAACATAGGTAAATAAATTTTTAATATAGTATAACTAGGTAAAACTCCCTAATAACTTTGCATAAATTTAACTTTATATATAAAGGAATACTTTTTTTCTCCGATTTCATGTGCAGATAAATACCATCACATAAAAATAAAGAAGACTTCTTATTATAAAGGCAAAATTCATACTTACCCATCGACCTTGTAATTAAATCTCTCTTACTCACTTGTTAAACAGGGGAATAGTATTACACACAAAATTTTTTAAAATTGTGTCAATTACACATCTATTTTGCCATGTGTCACACAGTGACGGAGCCACATACACCAAAAGGGTATCAAACGACACCCCTTCGCTGGAAAATTAGACTGTATAGCTCGGTAAGTTTTTTTAAACTATGTATATATACTACATAGTGACACTCCTTGACTTCTTGGTGAGTTTATTTCTTTATATTTTGACCCCTCTTAATGAAAACCCTAGCTCCACCACTGGTGTCACAGGCGTGTATTATACATGCTTGAAAACTAAAAAAATTATCTGAAATTAAGTTTTTAAATTTATTTTTCCCTTTTGTTTAACTATTTCCTTTTCAAATTAAAAAAAAAATCTATGTCTTCTTTCCCAACACCAAATCCCAGCGTTCCCCCCCTCCCCCCCTCCCATTTCGTATTTTTTCTCAACCCCTGTCCTAGTTTTGTTTACCCCTTCCCACCTTATGTTTCGTCTCTCCAACCCCCATGACTAAGAAGAAGAAAAAATTCAAAAAGATTGATAATTTAATTGGGTCTTGTTGATTTTGGTATTCCATGACCTAGAAAATTAGTTAAAATTCGTGGACAGTCGTGGTTATTGTGAGCACATGATTTTTGCCTTATATGAATTACTCCCACAAATTCAAAACAAAATAATTTTTTCCGTTGTTTGCAATTTTGTGGATTTTTGTGGCATTTTTCTGTCAATTATTTGCATTTGTCTGTGCATATTTATTTAATCAATTAAAAAACAAAAATTGTGTTGCGTGTGCATTTAGGATTTAACTTTACATTTTAAGAATTAATTAGTAATTAAGTTATTTTATAAAAAGGAAAATCACAAAAATAGTTTAATTTGCACCTTTTAATTTTAACTTTGATTTTGAGTAGTTTTTCTTTTACTTTTTTTAATCAATTTTGATAATTATTATCTACGTTTAAATAATGTTTTTTAATTATTATCTAGGATTTAATTCAGATTTTTATTTAATTTTGAAAAAGAAAAAAAGAAGAAAAGGAATTAATTTGAAAAAGAAGAAGAGGGAATTGAAGAAATGGAATTTGGGCCAGTCTTTAATTCATCTAACCAAGTCCAAATGTTTCCCCCTTTGCACCCGCCTGTCCTTACCCAATACCCGTCCCTGACCCTATTCGTTCCCCCACTAACTTAAACGACACCGTCCAGGCTAAATTTAATCCAAGCCGCCGAGGTTGTTACGATCGAACGACTTTGAAGTGGGGTGGGGTAAGTATATTAGTGTCCGAATCTCGTTACCCCCCTTCCATCTCCCTCACTCACCCCTGTTATTCAGAGACCCTTAGAACCCTAGCTGCTACCCGTTCCCACCACTCAGAAACTCGTTGGCGCCAACGCCAACCCCAACCAAATTAACACCAAATGACCACCAGGCCTCCCTCATCCCAAATCCCATATCGGTTTCCCTCGAATAACCCCAAAAATTCTTGAATCTTAGATCAAAGAGAACCTTAGGAATTCTAAACCGGTCTCTTAGGAATTTCAAGCTTAATTTGATTTTGATCGTGTGTTCTTTGTAAGAACACACGATTAATTTCATATTTGGCCGAAATAGCCAAGAAGTTAAAGATTCAGTCTCCATTCCTCAATTCGCTCCGAATTCAGTAGGTATTTTCTTCTCTTCTTTTTGGTTTTATCTAGTTTTCATCTTCATTTTCTATTCTTTCGTTTCTTCTTGTTTCTCGACCTCTCTGTTATTTTTTATGTATTTCCCGGATTGCTTTCTTAGGCATGTTAATTTTAGGTTAGTATTTTAACTTGTCTTCGTTTGTTAATCAGTTTAATTTAGATTCGTTAGTTTAGTCAATAAGTTAACGAGTCATTTTAGGGTAAGTCGTTTGACCTGCTAAAATCATTTTCAGAGTTTGCAATTTTTTTAACTAAGTATATTGTTTGTAATTTGGGTTGTCTCTGATTCAATTGGCAAAGAGCAGCTCGTTCAAATTGCATTGAGTCATTGGTTCAGATGTGACCCATTTTGGTTTCAGTTCTTGAAGTAATTTCCATAAGGTAAAAGGGTAATTTGGGTAGTCTTCTTAGGAAATCTAGGGTGTAACTGAAATGGAAGCTTCCAGGAAGTGGGGTAATGGCTGTGTTTGATAATTTGATAATTATATTAAGGGTAGTTAAGCAAAAAGGAAAATTAGCTAAGGGTGTCTGAGCTAAAAATAAAATTGGAAAGGGACTAATGGGTAAAATCTGATCTCCTTAATGCTGCCCTAATAGCTTGCCTATAAAGGCACTCTTGCTTGAGGAGAAAGGCAGAAATTGGAAGAGGAAAAATATAGAAAAAAGGCAGACGACTAAAGTTTTCACTGTTCCATTGAATTTTTTTTCTTTTTCTTTGATTTCTGAAGTTTTAACAGTCCTGAAACATTTAATGATTCGTCTGAGGCTTAGAATGAGTTGAATTTGGCTGTTTCTGCAAGCTGATTCTGGATTGAGTTTTGTGTTTGGAGTCCTAATCAAATCTGGAGTTTCAAATTGATTCAAATGACATTTGATATCTCCTCTTTGCTGTTTCTGGGCTGACTCTGCTGATGTTGATTAACTCCATGTTCTTTTATTTCTTTCTTCAATTCCAGGTATGTATTGACTCCAGAATCATGTATGAAATGTAGAGCTGAAGGTTATGCAACCAAGTTGAAGTGGCTACATGATTCTTTGTCAAATGCTTATTGGATTTCCCTACAGTTTCTCCATGTGTTCTCTAATGTAGTTATCACGTGTAGTTGTTTATATCGTCAATGTTGTATTTCATTTTAAGATTTGGAGTTGAATTTGCTCGAATGTAATGACTTAGGATTATTTGGCCTTTTAAACGTGTTTGTTTGATTGAGAAATAAGGATTTTAGTTGATTAGTTGAAGCTATTTGGCTTGGCCATGGTTCAAAGGCATTAATTCGAATTTTGGGTCTGACACAGTCAATTCACATTCTGCTTTCCCATTTTAGTTGTCAAAACTTGCTTTCTAATGGTTTGAAGCATTCATTAGTTTACGTTTGAAGTGGCCATTAGTTTAAGTTTAATTAACAGTTCAATATCTAATAGTTGGCAGTATGATTCTCCTGCTGTTTGAGTGCAATTTTCCAAGATTCGTTGGTTGTCCATTCCAACATAGTGCTTAAGATTAATTTAAAGAGTTAAAGATTTGAAGTTGCATGTTATTTAGTAGTCAAAGTGGAATCTTATTTTGTATTTAAAATCAATGGTATGCCTTGTTAATAATTGATTTCTTCATGATTATTCAAGTGCAATTTGGGCGCCTCAGGGATTCGATACTGATGGCTTCGTTTCTCAGCTGCAACACGCCCGCGATTTGAGCCTGCTATGGAGGTCCATCTTATCACTCTAAAGTCAACGATACACTAGTTATAATGAGTTATTGGGCTCAGATTTAAAAAGGAAATAGGCATTTGCGTACCTATACCGTTTTTGGAAGTTAGAATTTTAACACCTCTTGAATTCCTCTAGGCTTTTCCTTTAACAAATCTAGACTCTTTACAAATAAATTTAGGTGAGTCATATTAGATAGCTTAAATAATGTATGGCCCTCATAATTTAATTTAGAAACCTTTTTGTTTGGAGTAGATTGAGGTGCCCCGTGCCAAACAAAAATGACAATTGCACGGGCCTCGATTTAATTAATCTTGTTTTAATTCTTTAGAATTCTAGGCATGCCATTATTTTCCATGGCCCTCGCAAATTAAATATTTGTGGTTTGCTTTAGGCGCGAATTAATCTATTATTCATGACTATGATTTCTAAAAACAAAATTGGAGTATGTGTTCGCGCAACTTTGGCCAAACTTTTTTTTAATATTAATAAAGCATTATTAATTGTGGACACATTCGCGTGATATAATTTTTGGCGTGCCAAACGAATGGGTACATGTGTGCATGACTGTGACGACCCAAAGGGTCATCACCTATTTTCCTTATCCGTTCCGTGCTTCCGAGGCCTTGAAAACCTCACTTTCTATTACCTCGATTCGCCTGCACAGTCCGGGCGCGTAGCCAAAAATTTTTTATGTTGAAATATGTGAAATCTGTGAAAAATTTAAAGAATTTTGTTATTAATATGATTATAGTTGACTTTGGTCAATATTTTTGGTAAACGGACCCGGACCCGAGATTGGACTATCCCGGAAGGTCCGTAGAAAAATATGGGACTCGGGCATGTGCCCGGAGTCAAAATCCGAGGTCTAGAAACTGAGTAAAAGAATTTTTCTGTTAAATTATTTTTCTGAAATTATTAAGGAAAATGGAAATGAAAATTTATTAAAAGACTATGGTATCGGGCTCGTATTTTGGTTCCGACACCCGGTACAAGTCTTATATATTGTTTAAGTGCTTCCTGTAAAGTTTGGTCGAAATCGGACATCGTTTGACGTGTTTCGGACCTAAATGTCTAAAGTTGGAAGTTTATGAATTTTGAAAGGGAAATGATGATCTTGAGGCTTGATTCAATGATTTTGATGTTATTTTGGCGACTTGATCACTCGATCAAGTTCGTATGATATTTTTGAGTCAGTGTACATATTTGGTATGCCGTCCCGAGGAGCTCGGGTGTGTTTCGGATAGGTTTGGGTTGCGTTATGCTCGTTTTCTTATGCTTCGACATCGTTTCTTCAAGCATAAATGATATTATATTGAACAAATGAGCTCCGATTACTATTTTGAATGAAGCATTAGATCCATATCGTAATTACGGACCCGTAGCAAAAAGAATCATCGAATTTGGACATCGTATGAGGATTTTATGGCCATTTTACTAAGGTTGCCCAGATTTTCAGGTTAATGACGAAACTGCCCCTGACGGCGTATTAAAAACTTGCACCATTTGTAAATCTTAAAACCTACATATCTGCTTCATTATAAGGTCTAATTGAGTGATTCAAAAGCCTAAATTTATTAGAATTTCATAAGGAATCCATTGGGAGTAGTAAAACGCATGAACAATATACCTATAATGAGCAGGTCGAGTTTTCTTCCAATTTTGGAACGGGAAGAAGCTTCTGAGGCAATTTTTAAGAGAGAAAATCAGTGGGTATCACAGAGGTAAGTGATTTGATTATTAAAACTCATTTATGGGTGATTATAGACCATAATCCCATTCTTTAATTCATGAAAAACAGTAGAAAAATAGGATTTTGGGGCCTGAAATTATGAGACCTTTAAGGGTCGATTTGAGGGGTCAAACGGACTCCGATTTTGGTGTTCTTTATATGTACGGAATCGGGAGAAGATGAAGAACACTTTTCTGTAAAAATTTCTGAATTTCGAGAAGTGGGTCCAGGGCTCGGGTTTTGACTAATTTCGGGATTTTGGGAATAATGCTAGGAAATTCATATCTAGGCTATGTGATGTTACCATTGAGTCTTTATTGATATTATCAAATTGATTATGCCTAGATATCACTGAATTGGAGGTTGAATCACGAGGTAAAGCAATAATTTAGGATTAAGCGGACTTCACGGCTTCGAGGTAAGTGTTTGGTCTAACCCTAGCTTGAGGGAATAGGAGTTGAGTCTTGTTGCTAATTGCTATGTGATCGAGTACGATGTATAGGCATGGTGACGAGTATCTATACATTGGTGTCTAGCATGACCGTGAGTCTTTATAATGTGATTATCATGAACTGATTATAAATTCCATGTTTATTGGAGTATTTCTATATGTTATGAATAATATGTGAATGATAATATAATAATTTGATTCCTATGAGCATTGGCTCGAATTGTGATACGAATATTGAAAATATATGAAATGACTTGTGTCATTGAGGAGCGTTGGCTCCCGTTGTGGAACGAATTGCGAAAGTACAAGTGATAATTGAACCTCTAGAGCAATTGCTTGAAAATAATGGTGAAGTAAAAGTGAGAAAGAGGAGAGATCATTATGTTGTCCTCTGGGCGGGCTGTGGTTAAGTTGTGGTTCCCTGGTGTTGTGTTCTTAATTGATATTATGGATTCTTAAGGTGATGTTTCCCTGTGTTAGGTAAAGCTTATGGTTATAGCTGAGGTGATTAAGTATTGTAACAGGTTAGTTATAGATAGGGTGATTAGGTGTGGTAGTCGGTTAGATGTAACTGAGGTGGTTAAGTGTGATAATAGGTTGGTTATAGCTGCGGTGGTTAGATGTTGGAATTAATATGGTAGTTAGATGTTGGAACTAATGTGGTCATGGAAATTCCCTTGCCGAGTTAATTGAGATAATGTGCGTTCCCTCATTGGGATATCGTTATATTGTCGTTTGTGACAGAATATGAGATAAGAATTCCTTGGAGCTTGGGCTCCAGTAATATCGTGAAGTAAGAAAAGAAAGAAAGAGAAAGAGTTACTCATTATTCCCTTGCTATATTTCTTTCAGACCTTTATATGTAGTCTATTCTTAGTGGTTCGTGAGTATGTGACACCAAATCTTGGGTAGAGGATATTGTTGAGCATTTCGTATTTATTTCAGACTTATAAAATTAGACTTCCGCGGTTATTGTTGTTACTATTATTGATGCTATTAATTGACAACATAATGGTTTTACTAATGAAAGCGGTAAGTAAGTTGGCTTGCCTAGCTACCACGAGTAAGCGCCATCACGATCTCGATGGTGGGAAATCCGGGTCGTGACAAGTTGGTATCAGAGCACTAGGTTACATAGGTCTCACAACTCACGAAAAAACTTAGTAGAGTCTGAGGGGTAGGTACGGAGACGTCTGTACTCGTTCCTCAGAGTCTATTGAGTTAGGAAAACCTCTCATTTGTTCTTTTTTGTCGTGCGATTGATTTCTCAAATGCTAACTGAATTTCTACTCCGTTCTTTCGCGAATGGCGAGGTCATGTACCGCTTCTTCGGCGGAGCAGCGACACAGACCACTGGTAGATCGGCTAGTTCTTTGGAGACTTTGTGGAGATAAAGGTATTATAGGTGGATGTAGAGATGCGAGAGGTAGAGGTAAATGTATTAGAGGTGGAGGTGCAGGTACTGTTCTGGCTTATGGTAGAGAAGCTTCGGTCTTATTTTGTGTCGTATCGGGTCATTCTATCCGTAGTGCTATATCGTATATAAAGGCTCGGCGTATGGCCGAGAAAGGGTGTTTGGTCTACTTGGATTACGTTGTGATTATAGTGCAGGGGTTTCCTTTATCGACTCTCTGCCCGTGGTTCGTAAGTTCTGGATGTTCCCTTCAGGCCTGCCGGGTATGCCGCCCGATAGGGATATTGATTTTTGCATTGATCTGGTTCCGGGCACGCAGCCCATTTCTTTCCGACGTATCGCATGGCTCCGCTAGAGTTAAAAGAGTTAAAGGACCAGTTGCAGGATTGGATAGAGAAGGGCTTTATCAGGCCTAGTGTTTCTCCTTGGGGTGCTTTGGTGTTATTTGTGAACAAGAAGGATGGTTCAATGCGGATGTGTATTGATTACCGACAATTAAACAAAGTGACGATAAAGAATAAGTATCTACTGCCGAGGATTGATGATTTGTTCGACCAGTTCCAGGGAGCAAGGGTGTTCTCAAAGATAGACTTGAGGTCTGGCTACCATCAGCTGAAGATTAGGGCGTCTGATATTCCTAAGACAGTATTTCGCACTCGGTATGGGCACTACGAGTTTTTAGTTATGTCTTTTAGGTTGACCAATGCCCCAGCAGCATTTATGGAGTTGATGAACCGAGTGTTCAGGCCTTATCTAGACTTGTTCGTGATAGTCTTTATAGACGATATCCTGGTGTACTCCCGCAGCCAGGAAGAGCACGAGCA
>MU723672.1:87390-100601 GCA_026770625.1 Nicotiana glauca
TAAAGGTCCATCCTAAAGTAAACTATGATATTCTACATTATTTGTCTCTAAAAGAAAACCTAATTAATTAACATGCTTGAAAAGGCCCTAACTTATTAGTTATTAGATTAAACAAACGCAAATGGAAAATTGTACTCGAACTTGTACAAAAGGATAGTTAGTCGTAGGCCTTGGCCCAGGTATATACGAACACATGAATCTGACTGGACCTGGGCCGTTCAAAGGAGTGCTAAGGCCCGAAAACCTTGTAAATAGGCTAATTCATTAAACCAAACGGATCCGCAATTTTAACTATTCTAAATGCTTATTGAAGTTACTCTATATTTGTACAAGTGTGTTCAACAATTTACAATGAACGAATTTATCAACTTGAACCTTTGTTCTCGAGTTTTTGCCAAAACTACCACATTAACTTTAAAGGACTATTTTACTTTCATGTATTAACTAAATTTAAAACACCTATCCGTGTGAGGTTATTGCAACGTGAACTAAATCTAACACTTATAAAATTATACTGACCTAAAGGGTTGATAACCAAGTTGCAAAATTAGTTTAATTACCCAGGCTGAATACTAACGGTAATTGACTAAATGTTCTATCTCATTTTAGGGACTACCTTTAAACACATATATTAAGAGAACATATAACAGGAGATTAACTAAAATTAATGTAATCTACTCTGCTAAACTAACAGCAGCTACAACTAGTACTCCACATATAAAATAGACTCATTGAATCTGAGATACAACAGTTTACAGTCCATTTGATAAAAAAATGAAATAAAAAAAAAAATTCTGACTACTATGAATTTAAATGCTGAAATAGAAATCCGGAATCAACGCCTTGCTGCGCATTTTCATTTCACTTTATCAATTGGGATTCTACATTTCAATGAAACAGGAAGCGTACCTGGAAATGTTTACAATTGGAGAAAAGGAAGATCAGAAGCAACAATACAACAAAAGTTGCAACATCAATACAACAGCAGACAACCAGCAGCAGCAAATGAAGCAATTAACACAGCCAAGACAGTACCAAATCGACCAAAATGAAACCCAACAAACAACAGAATAACATCACCCAATAGTTGATCCCAAAACATCTTAGTTTCAACCAAATACCAATTGGAATGCAGTACCCGCAACCAAAAGATGAATTCGAAAATATAACTTGACAGTTAAAGCTGGAGCTCTCTTTTAGTTTTCAACTAAACAGTATTAGTTGAACTAATTGACTCCTTAAAATTTATGAGAAAATAATTTTCAAGGTTCAAAAAACTAGTCCCTATTATGTCCAAACTCCCCCTATTTATATGCAAAGTCTATCAGCCCCCTTAGACACTTAAACAATTGAGGGAAAATCAACTTACCCGTGATATTCCCCGACAGCCCATTACTATGTGTCTAATCTCCTTTTTTAATTCATTTGTCCCCCACTACTATATGTCCCTTCTTATTTTAATTCCTAGCATGGGTAACATATTTTAATTACTTCCCATAAACCCTCCCCATACTATTATGTCTTGTTCCCCACCTTTATTAAACAAAAGTATTATTTTATTGGCTCATTAGTACCTACTGGACAGAATATTTAAACTAATTATTTTTTACACTTTTTAAGTCCCAAAAATACCCCTGTAATCACTGAAATTAATATCCTACCCCAACACCCTTTGAACCTGTACAAAATCATATCAGCTATAACCAATTCATCTAACAATTGACTAATGAAACTAAACTGAATGAACAACATTAGGACAAATCAACAAGGTCAGATTCATATCATAACAAACTTAACAGAACAAACAAGTAGATTCAAATCAATAAACTCAATCATCAACTGAACTTCAAATTAAATCCGACAACATTACAACCAAGATGAAGGATTCAATGATTTAGAACTATTGTATTGAACTAGTAAAGTCAAAATTGATTCACACAGATACAGGGTAATAAAATAACTATATTGGGAACAAAATCACAATTAACCTTAGATAAAAATGAATGAACACTAACAATATACTGAACGGACTGACCTCATATGCAAAAAGAAAATGATAGGAAATACAGAGAAAGGAATCCATTATTGCAATCCGAGCTCCAACAACGAACACAAACAAAAACTCGAACACGGACATAAGACCTTAAACAAACTCCATCAGATTCGAGCTGATCTTCGACGACTGGAGTATTGATGATGAAAATTTGATAGATAGGACTGCTTCAATGGAGGTTTTGGGCCAAAAATGGTGGTATTTCGGCAAGCCTTGGGATGGTTTCAAACAGCTCTTATTGCTGCGTTTTGGAGCTGAAATACTTGCTATTTTTTGAAGCTTTCTTTCACTTACTTCTCTTTTCCGTTCCGTATCATTTTTTCATGTGTGTGTGTGTTCAGGAAGATGGAGTTTCACGTCTAGAATGGGGCTGGAGACGGGCGGCAGACTGGCTGCTCGTCTTTCTTCTCTTGTTATGTGTCTAGTTCAAGGTTTGTGTTGTGTGTGTGTTCATGGTAGTGTTGAGATGAGGAGAGGAGGTGGACGTGGGCGAGCTGGAGGATGTTTAGCGTCGTGGTGGTACGGGGGGTGGCTGAAGACGTGAAGGCTATGGTGGTCCTCTAGTTTTACGGGGGGGCGAGGGTGGTTTAGGGTTGGCGGCTTAGGGGCGGTTCTCCTAGGGTTTTGGTTGGTAAGGGGTAACATGAAAGAGGGGAGGGGTTTTTAGGTTATGGGGCAGACCAGGTCGGGTTGACCCGGTGGGTTTTGGGTTGGATTTGTGAGACACTTGGGCCATGTTAATTCAAATCAGAATAAGAGGCCCAATCCGATTTTCCTTTCATATTTTTTGCTCTTTTATTTCCTAATTTTAAAACAAAAAATCATAGATTAAATTATAAAACCAAAATTAACTTGTAAGAAGTACTAATTAACTTTCAATAATAATTAACACACGCAATTAAAATAAAATCACACAATTTGATATTAAATGCTAAAAAATGCAAAGTACGTCTTTTTGTGATTTTTCATTTTTTGTAAAACAAACTTAATTAATCCTAATTGTAAAAATTAAATCCTAAATATAAATGCGATATAATTTTGTATTTTCCTTAATTGAAACAAATAAGCATGCAATGACAAATGCAAACAATAACACAAAATTCACAACAATTGCGAACAAACAAAAATTATTTTATTTTGAATTTTTGGGAGTAATACTCGTATAGGTTAAAAATCACGTGCTCGCAGTTGCCCCTTTTTGCCCGTAAATACGAAGAGTTTTCGTGCAAAGACAAAGTGAGCGGATACGAGCGATTTTTGCCCGTTTGAGTACTTCATGTGAAGCATTTTTGAAAGATTTGACCGAACCTTCGCTTCAAAGGTCTCCTACATATCCCTGGCTAAAAGGGAATCAGGTCAATGTAGTTCGGGAAGTTTAGGTAGCTGGGACTACCGTGGAATTGTGATTTTGCTGTTACGACTGTTGTTGCTGCTGTTACTGCTTACCGACCTCCTTATTACACCATGCTAAAAAGAAAATAAGAAGCTAGACTAAACTAGTCTATGAGTTACAAAATCTTATCTAGCTCTTAAACTTTCTTTTCTGGTGTTTCTTCATTTATGACTTACCTCGTCGGCTTCTCTTGATTGCCGAACTTGAACTGCTAATTTCCTTCATGTGAGCTTCGAATTAATTTTTTTTTTCGAAGCTTGAGCTGACCATTGTTGCTTTTCCTCTAATTTCTGAACTTGGATTTATGCTGGGGATTTTGTTGTAACCCTCCGCTTTACTGACTGCAAACTTCAATGTATTCCTCTATTATATGGGCGGGCTCCCAACTTCAAAACTTGAAATTTAAAGACTTAAATGTAATCCTATGTTATATGGGCAGGCTCCCAACTTCAACACTTGAAAACGTAAAGACTGAAATGTATTCCTCTGTTATATGGGCGGGCTCCCAACTTCAACACTTGAGAATGTAAAGACTGAAATGTATTCCTCTGTTATATGGGCAGGCTCCCAACTTCAACACTTGAAAATGTAAAGACCGAAATGTATTCCTCTATTATATGGGCGGGCTCACAACATCAATAACTTAAAAGTTAACGCCTCCATTCTACGGGCGGGCTCCCGACCTCGACAACAACCTCAAAATATACACGCCATCATCCTCCCTGCATCCTGAACCGTTTTCCTTCTAACTTGAATTATCCTCCTCAAGAACTGCTTCCCTCAGAACTGGTGTCTCATTCTTCTGCCAACCGATGGGGATAACATTCCTTGGGAATTATTGATTTACCTACTGGGGAATTATTTACTTACCTGTTGGGGATAATACTGCTGGGGGAATCTCTTTTCTTCTCATTCTTCTTTTTCCAAAACTACTTTCTTCAACTTTTATTTTCTCTCAACACTGCAAAATGTTATCAGCTGGGGATAACACTGTTGAGGATAACACTGCTGGGGGAATTTTCATTCCTTCAAAACTGGTGCTTCATTTTTCTGAAAATTGCTGGGGGTGACACTGGCTTTCTGCTTTTCCTGAGCGCAAGTTTTTATCCTTTTGTTCTGTCCGCTGGAGATACAACCTCTTTCATTAAAACTTGTTATTTTCCTTCTTTCAACACTGCTGGGGATAACACTAGTTCAAAGACCACTTCCCTTAAGTCTGGTGTTATCTTTCTTCGTCCCTGAGTGGATACCTGACTTCCAGAAAATTTTCAAAATGAAAGGAAAATTTTCTGCCCCAGTTTGATAATCTTCCTTGTGGC
Source organism: Nicotiana glauca (assembly GCA_026770625.1). Lineage (NCBI taxonomy): Eukaryota > Viridiplantae > Streptophyta > Magnoliopsida > Solanales > Solanaceae > Nicotiana > Nicotiana glauca. The sequence continues at coordinate 92,156 of MU723672.1, forward strand.
ATGCCTTTCCGCCATCAATGCCATTTCCTTTACCTACTTCAAGTCAAAGAAAATTTGTTAGTTAAAACGTGGTGAGTGGTTGTGCCACTCCTGCTAGGGATGGTTTTTCCCTTTCTCCTTTCTTACTCTACGTTCCATTACACTATCAAAACTTGCTGGGGATGATATTATTTGCTGGGGATGATATTACTGCCGGGGCTAATATTCCTCCTACTCTTACAACGACTTAGCCGATAACTTCCGACCTCCTTGATGATTCCTTTTCCACAAACTTCTTAAATGTTGTTTTCCTACATTCGCTCTATATTTTCCCCGAAATCCTAGACTAATCCATCATTTTGGTCTTGCAACAAATGTATTTCTCATTCCATTGTAATATCTTGGGACTGTCCTATCCATATTTTTGTTTTGCACCATCTTGGAAACTGGTAGTAAGCTCAGAAAATCCTTCTAAAAAACAAACTACTTATTGAAAAATCTCAAACAAAAGAAATGAAAAATGATAATTTCAAAAGATAGAAAAAGAAAAATCTTTCTGAACAACTGCTGGGGTAAGAAAAAGGAAAAGAACTTATCTAGATGGTGTAACCTATCACAATGATTATGTCGTGCATTTCGGATTCAACAACCCAGTCTATTTATATCAATCAATCTTTCAGATGTCCTTACTTTGCATTTCAAAGGCCCCGTAACCTAACTCTTTTGTCAAACCAACGACTTGTTCTGCTTGATGCCTCGACGGATCCTTTCCATTGATCTTATGTTGTTTGCTCCTTTTTAACTCCTTGTTGCCTCATAGTGCCCTTCGAGGGGTTTTCACTAATAAGACTCTCATTTCTCTCAACCGACGTCACCCTATGGTGCCCGTGAAGGTTTTCACCGATAAGACTCTCTCATTTTATTTCTCTCAACTTCCGTCGCCTTATGGTGCCTGTGAACCTCTTTTCGTTGGGGATCAGAGTGATATTCCCGACTTCCATTCGCCTAACTTGGTACTTCTCGGATACTGATCGAAAGGTCTTTTGGACATCAGCTGGGGATTGAAATTCTTGGTATATGGCTTAAAAGAAAAGGGTATCACGAGTTTTAAAATAATTTTGATGAGTAAAATGTTACAACTCTTGGAATCAAATTTCTTTTCCGAAACTTAAAAACATAACTTCTGCCCCAGTTTTCTTGCTTGGGGATATTTCAACTTTTATGACCGAGCCGTGAGGCGCCTACGTATCCTTTTCGAGGAATCAGGTCAAATGTAGTTCCCAATTCCTTTGTTTTTCTTGTTACTTTATTTGTTTTTCTTGTTACTTTCTTTGTTTTTTTGTTATCATTTTCTTTTCTCTCTTTTTTTCATTTTCATTACTGATTCCAAAAGAGGGGTATGAAAGAATAAATAAGGCTCAAAGGGGAAGCAAGGGTTAAAGTGTTTGGATAGAAGAACAAATTGCCTCCGTCATTTCATTCTCCGATAAAATGCCAAGTACAAACAAACAGAAATAATTACAACCAAAAGAAATCATACATAATATCTCTTGACTGCGTCAGAATTGATAGTCATGTCTATACATCTTCCTTCAATATCCATCAGACATAAAGTGCCATTGGACAACACTCTGGTCACAATAAACGGTCCTCGCCAATTCGGGGCGAACTTGCCCTTTGCTTCGACCTGATGTGGAAGGATCCGTTTCAACACTTGTTGCCCCACTTCGAATTTCCTGGGACGTACCTTCTTATTATATGCTCTTCCCATCCTCTTTTGGCATAACTATCTATGACATACTGCTAACTATCTCTTTTCATCAATCAAGCTCAAATACTCCAATCGGGCTTTGACCCACTCATCATGATAATCTACCTCTTGTACTATTAGTTCGGAATCAGATTGATTTTTTAGACTAGGTTGAAGATCCGTCGTTCATGCCATGTCATTAGAACCAGTATAAAGAGAACTATTCAGAAAAAGAAAAGAAGAAGACAAAATTTAAAACAAAATATGAATGAAGAAAAAGAAAAAAAAACGTTCACTTTATTAAAATACGGGATAACAAGGTTTCACACTTTGACGAGCACAAAAAGAAATCTGGGTTACTACCCTGGAGTACTCTAGAAAACAAGAAAGAAAATCAGAGCCCACTACCAAGACTCCCTCCGGATAGGAAGAGGAGTAGCCATCCAATTGTTGATTTTTGCTTTTAGCCCCACAAACTGTACATTCGCCTTGCTGGGACGTTCCCCCATCACCATAACTGGCTTGTCATCTACACACTGCACCACTGCTTTTCCACTGGTTGGTTTTTCTTTTGAACTATTTTCACTAGCACGGATCATCATTACCGTTTGTGAGGGCTTCTTAAGCTCCCTTCCCTTGTGCACTAGTTCGATCATGTAGGTCTCATGGTGTGTTGGTAGCAAATTCTGATTAATGTTCAGTGCTTCTGGAGCTTGGACCTCGATCCAATTTGTATCAATAAGCTCTTGCACGACATTCTTCAACTTCTAACATTTCTCAGTATCGTGTCCGGGAGCCCCCGAACAATATTCACACCTCGCTGAAGGGTCAAGATTTCTAGGTAGGGGATTTGGCAATTTGGGCTCAATGGGATTCAACAGGCCTAATTGCCTCAATTTGTGGAATAGAGTAGTATAGGATTCTCCCAGCGGAGAGTATTTCTGCTTCTTCTCATTCTTGAAAGCTTGATTCCCCCGAAACCCTGACCCTAGAGGATTTCTATAGGCCCTCGTAGGTGGATATGTGTTTTGTGGATGTGGGTTGGTGTTTTGTGGAGGTGGGTATGTATTTTGGAGAGTCGGTGCACGCCATTGCTGGTGAGCCAGAGGCTGGGTATATACTTGGGTGTGATGGACGGAAAAACGTGGCTCTGATGGTGGGTAGTAGGGTTGTGGAAGGTCATATAGGGTGTATGGGTGATTTGGGTAGTGGAGTCTGGGTTGGTGGTAGGGTGAAGGACCTTTAGATCTGGACCAAGTAACTACTTCGACTGTGGCGGCCTCTTATCTTGTTTGCCCCTTTTAATTCCTTGTCGCCGCATAGTGCCCTTCGAGGGTTTTTTGCTAATAGGACTCTTTCATTTCTCTCAACTGACGTCGCCCTATGGTGCCCATGAAGGTTTTCACCGATAAGACTCTCTCATTTTATTTCTCTCAACTTCCGTCGCCTTATGGTGCCTGTGAAGGTTTTCACCGATAAAACTCTCTCATTTTATCTTTCTCAATTGGGGGTTGGAGTGTTACCGATAAGACTCTCTCTGCTGAGGATTCTTTGGCTATCAATTCTCTTCAGCTTGTGATCCTCTTTCCGCTGGGGATCAGAGTGATATTCCCAACTTCCATTCACCTGACTTGGTACTTCTCGAATACTGATCGGGAGGTCTTTTGGACATCAGCTGGGGATTGAAATTCTTGGTATATGGCTTAAAAGAAAAGAGTATCACGAGTTTTAAAATAATTTTGATGAGTAAAATGTTACAACTCTTGGAATCAAATTTCTTTCTCGAAACTTAAAATCATAACTTCTGCCCCAGTTTTCTTGCTTGGGGATCTTTCGACTTTTATGACCGAGACGTGAGGCGCCTGCGTATCCTCTTCGAGGAATCAGGTCAAATGTACTTCCCAATTCCTTTGTTTTTCTTGTTACTTTATTTGTTTTTCTTGTTACTTTCTTTGTTTTTTTGTTATCATTTTCTTTTTTTTATTTATTTTCATTACTGATTCCAAAAGAGGGGTATGAAAGAATAAACAAGGCTCAAAAAGGGAAGAAAAGGTTAAAGCGTTTGGATAGAAGAACAAATTGCCTCCATCATTTCATTCTCCGATAAAATGCCAAGTACAAACAAATAGAAATAATTACAACCAAAAGAAATCATACATAATATCTCTTGACTGCGTCAGAATTGATAGCCATGTCTATACATCTTCCTTCAATATTTGTCAGACATAAAGCACCATGGACAATACTCTGATCACAATAAATGGTCCTCGCCAATTCGGGGCGAACTTGCTCTTTGCTTCGACCTCATGTGGAAGGATCTGTTTCAACACTTGTTGCCCCACTTCAAATTTCCTAGGACGTACCTTCTTATTATATGCTCTTGCCATCCTCTTTTGGCATAATTGGCCATGACATATTGCTGCCTATATCTTTTCATCAATCAAGCTCAAATGCTCCAATCGGGCTTTGACCCGCTCATCATGATAAACTACCTCTTGTACTATTAGATCGGAATCAGATTGATTTTTTAGACTAGGTTGAAGATCTGTTGTTCATGCCATGTCATTAGAACCAGTATAAAGAGAACTGTTCAGAAAAAGAAAAGAAGAAGACAAAATTTAAAACAAAATAAGGAATGAAGAAAAAGAAAAAAAAACTTTCACTTTATTAAAATACGGGATAACAAGGTTTCACACTTTGACGAGCACAAAAAGAAATCTGGATTACAACCCTGGAGTAATCCAGAAAACAAGAAAGAAATTCAGAGCCCACTACTAATACTCCCTCCGGATAGGAAGGGGAGAAGCCATCCAATTGTTGATTTTTGCTTTTAGCCCCACAAACTATACATTCGCCTTGCTGGGACCTTCCCCCATCACCATAACTAGCTTTTCATCTACACACTGCACCACTGCTTTTCCACTGGTTGGTTTTTCTTTCGAACTATTTTCACTGGCACGGATCATCATTACCGTTTATGAGGGCTTCTTAAGCTCCCCTCCCTCGTGCACTAGTTCGATCATGTGGGTCTCATGGTGCGTTGGTAGCGGATTCTGATTAATGTTCGGTGCTTCTGGAGCTTGGACCTCGAGCCTATTTGTATCAATAAGCTCTTGCACGACATTCTTCAACTTCCAACATTTCTCAGTATCGTGTCCGGGAGCTCCTGAACAATATTCACACCTCGCTGAAGGGTCAAGATTTCTAGGCAGGGGATTTGGCAATTTGGGCTTAATGGGATTCAACAGGCCTAACTGCCTCAATTTGTGAAACAAAGTAGTATAGGATTCTCCCAGCAGACTATATTTTTGCTTCTTCTCATTCTTGAAAGCTTGATTCCCCCGAAACCCTGACCCTAGAGAATTTCTATAAGCTCTCGAAGGTGGATATGTGTTTTGTGGATGTGGGTAGGTGTTTTGTGGAGGTGGGTATGTATTTTGGAGAGCCGGTGCATGCCATTGCTGGTGAGCCGGAGGCTGGGTATATACTTGGGCGTGATGGACAGAAAAGCATGGCTCTGATGGTGGGTAGTAGGGTTGTGGAAGGTCATATGGGGTGTATGGGTGATTTGGGTGGTGAGGTCTAGGTTGGTAATAGGGTGAAGGACCTCTAGATCTGAACCAAGTACCTACTTCGACTGTGGTGACCTCTTCTTTCCTCTTCTTTCCAAGCACACCCCTAGTGCCACTTTGGATGGCCTGGGTGGTTGCTTTAATCGCGGAATAGCTCAGGATCTTGTTGGTTTTTTTACCCTTCCTCAACCATTCCACCCATCTTTACGACTTCATTGAATGATTTGCCCACTAATGTCACCAGGTGACCGAAGTAAGTCGGCTCCAGAGTCTGTAAAAAGTAGTCCACCATTTCACCTTCACTCATTGGCGGGTCGACTCTCGCTGCCTGCTCCCTCCAACGGAACCCAAATTCCCTGAAGCTCTCCCCGAGTTTCTTCTTGAGTTTCAACAATCTGAGACGGTCAGGGATGATCTCAAGATTTTATTGGAAATGACCGGCAAATGCTTGCGCCAGGTCATCCCAGGTGTACCACCTGCTGGGATCCTGCCTTGTATACCATACTAGCGCAGACCCGCTTAGACTCTGACCAAAATAGGCTATCAGCAGCTCATCTTTCCCACCTGCCCCTCTCATCTTGTTACAAAAACCTCACAGATGTGCCATTGGATTATCATGTCCCTCATATAGATCAAACTTTGGCATTTTGAATCCCGCTGGCAATTGAACATCGGGGAAAGGACACAGATCTTTGTAGGATACACTGACTTGGCCGCCCAACCCATGCATATTCCTGAAGGACTGCTCCAGGCTTCTCACTTTGCGAAGCACTTCATCCTGCTCTGAACTCTTAACCGGCCTTTCAGTTTCTGTCGGGTGCTCAAAGTGAGTGGTATAAGTTTGTGGATCAGGTGCTTTGAAGGTAGGTTTAGGAGGATAGTATTGGTTATCGTGAGCCTGAAACAACGACTAACTGGATGATCTTTGCAGTGCGGCTGGTGGGGGTGCCACGAAAATAGGAACAATTAGTGGATGAGGGTTCTGTTTGGGTGGTGGAGCTTGGGGATCGTAGGGCGTTTTTCCCTGATAATATTGGTGACTTGGGAAGCTTGTTGATGGGCCAATGGAAGGGTATTCCGGAGTTTGTGCCGGTGGGAGCAAGAGTAGTGGGAGGGACTGGTGTTTGTTGAACCCTAGCCCAGGCTAGGTGCATTTCTTTCATCTCTTGTCTCAACCTATCTAGTTCCTCCTTCAGCATTTGATTTTCCGTCTTTTCCTCCTCAACACTTTTCTCTGAGTTAGGCATGCTTTTTGGTATGAGCCCTTTAGATCTTGTTTGGTAATGTTAATTTGCCAGTACGTTCTAACAAGACGATGTAGCATCAGATCCAAGAAAGCCATGAAGATTTGGCCCGTAGTATCATTTTACTTGCGATCCAAGACCATATAATCTTCTTTTCTTTTCTCCTCCCGCGGCTTGATAATATGTTTTACACTGATCAATATCAGATTGAGTTTGCGTTTGTTGTTGTAATATCTCCTGATATTTTTTCTGTAGAATTAATAAGAAAATTCAATTTACAAAATAAAAAAATATATGAAAGTAAAGCCAATTAAAAAGTTATCTTACATGTACGATTCAGGATTTCTCAGCAACAAAATATTTTGCATCATTACCATGTGTATGGACATGCTGAAACTTCTGGAAAACAACAAACTTTGTTAGCGTTAGAGTTTAACACATATTGCAATTGCACGTTGGGATGCAATGTTCCTAAGCAATTTAACCATCTCTACATGTCTTTGCTCTGACCGCATGCGTCATCCCAGCTTCTTTTATTTGTGCCTCTTTTAAGTGCCTCCAAAACTTTCCCTTATTTCTTCTTTTTTTTTTCTTTTTCTTTTTCTCTTCTCCTTTTTCTTTTCTCTTTTCTGTTTAGTGGTGGTGGTCGAATCTTATGTGGATTGCCTACGTATCATGTCTCCACATGAATCAGACCGCGCATAGTTCGCGCCAATTAAAGGTAAACAACTATGAAACATTTTTTGGAATTTTCAATTTTCATAATAAAACACACTTTGATTACAATGATTAAAAAACCCGACAAACTTAGACCGAACTAACAGACACTGGTGAAAGACAAGATAGAGATTTGAACATTAAACAACCCACATACTCTAATAAAAAGAAATACAAATTTAAAAAACAGACTGACAGATCCCTTTCCTTATATGCCAATTTTAACCAAATGACAATTTTTGCAAACGTGGCCCCTTCTCAATTTCACATGAATTTTGAGGCCGGAAAGGATCTATTTTATGACACTTTTACAAACTTGTCCGTTCTTTACGAAAATAGCCTTTCGACAACTGAAAGATACTATAATGCTATCTCGGGAAGAACGGTTTACTACACTGCCGAAGCTGGCTCGGCTTATTTTGACCAAAAATCCAAATGGTATTCACTTGCCCACTGACTCTTTTTCTTGTTTTTCAAATTAAAATAAAAGACCTAGTTTTGCAAACACGGCCTTTTCAACACTTCGGGGACGAAGATTTTAAGGCTCTGTGTGTCAACCGACCAAAATATAAAAATGACCCAAAGGTAGCTGTTTATGCAAAGTCAGCCTTCCGGCGTCCCTTTCGGGAGCATTCGGCTAGTTTTGACGAAAACGGCATCACCCGACTTATTCATGACAAAAATTAGAATTTTGACATTTTTTGACTATTTTTGCAAAAGGGGAGGTTGGACCCGATGAGGGTTGCCTACGTATCTCACACCCTGTGAGAATCAAACCAGGGTAGTTCGGGTCAGAAAATAACTAATTTTGAAAACGCAATTCTTTTCATTTGTTATTTTTTTTCCAAATAAATCAAACTAATAAAAATTCCCTTTTTTTTATTTTTTTTTCAAAATTTCGATAGAGTTTTTACGCTATTAGGACATTGGTTTTTTTTTTTTTCAAAAATAGGTAATTATCTCTCTACACTACTATTATTATTTTTTCAAATTTTCCCGATGTTCAAAGCCGGTCAGCATGCAAGTTTGAAGCAAATAAATGCGTAAAACAAACAGGATGCAGCAGGATGGTCTTTTCATTTCAGGTTACCTGTCCTAGACGGACCCAACCCCTGTGTTGAGTCCCCTAAGTCAAATGCAACATGATGCAAATAAGCGTTCCTACTAGGGATCCGGCATGAAGT
>MU723672.1:102032-114642 GCA_026770625.1 Nicotiana glauca
CTAGACGGACCCAACCCCTGTGTTGAGTCCCCTAAGTCAAATGCAACATGATGCAAATAAGCGTTCCTACTAGGGATCCGGCATGAGGTTTTGTTATACTAGGTTTATCCTGGGTGTTTGTTCTAGACCTGGCTTACCCGAGCGGATAACCCGAGCCGAGGAGCGTCAAGCGTTACCAGTAGTAGAACAACACTGGCTAGCTAACGGCTCTCCCGCCTAATCATGTGTGACTAAATCCTTCACCAGAAGCTGGTAGGCTAACTGGCTTTGTCTCAAGACAGAAGTTTTGCGATGCTGGTAGGCAAACACAACATAACTACCTATTAGGAAACTCAGAGAGGTGCGAGAGAGAACAATTTATAATATAGTTCAACAATATCAAACCGGTAAAAATCATCATTTTGCACATTTAAGCCCAATCATATAATAAAATCAGATAATAAATAAAGCCAAATACAACAATTATTCTAAGCTCGAATTCTAACCCTGAATCAGTGGTTCTAGGTTCTTATCCCCAGCAGAGTCGCCAGAGCTGTCACACCTCCTTCTTCCGCTACCACACCCCACAAAGGGTGTAGTAAAAGGAGTTTTTCCTATTAAAGGACAATCGAAACAGGATTTATTATTAAGAGTTGGATTCGCCACTTGAGAGATTTATGTTGTCCCAAGTCACCAGTTTGAATCCCGAATCGAGGAAAAAGTTGACTCTATATTACAGTCTACGAACCAGAAATCCGGATAAGGAATTCTGTTAACCCGGGAGAAGGTGTCAGGCATTCCCGAGTTCCATGGTTCTAGCACTGTCGCTCAACTGTCATATTCGGCTTATTTATCTGATTTTAATGCATGTTGAACCTATGTGCAAATTTTAACTCTTTACCGCTTTTATTATTATCATTATTTTAAAGAGAATTGCAAAGTCGTGAAAATGCGTCTCGAACCACGTCACACCAATGTACCCGTGGTTGTTGACAATCTCGACTACGTTGAGATTTGGATTTGGGTCACATAAATGTGCACCCGAGTTTAGGGAGGTAATGTTATTGAAGTACGCGCTAGGGGAAGACCGTGAAATGTGCTAAACGGCCCGTCCCAAAATCTAAGTATTTCATATATACATTTAATAAGGGCCCCACAGTTTGTGTGTTTTATTCGGTGAGGCTCGTTTCATATTTTATTTAAAGGTCCATCCTAAAGTAAACTGTGATATTCTGCATTATTTGTCTCTAAAAGAAAACCTAATTAATTAACATGCTTGAAAATGCCCTAACTTATTAGTTATTAGATTAAACAAACGCAAATGGAAAATTGCACTCGAACTTGTACAAAAGGATAGTTAGTCATAGGCCTTGGCCCAGGTCCATACGAACACATGAATCTGACTGGACTTGGGCCGTTCAGAGGAGTGCTAAGACCCGAAAACCTTGTAAATAGGCTAATTCATTAAACTAAACGGATCCACAATTTTAACTATACTAAATGCTTATTGAAGTTACTCTATATTTGTACAAGTGTGTTCAATAATTTACAATGAACGAATTTATCAACTTGAACCTTTGTTCTCGAGTTTTTGCCAAAATTACCACATTAACTTTAAAGGACTATTTTACTTTCATGTATTAACTAAATTTAAAACACCTATCCGTGTGAGGTTATTGCAACGTGAACTAAACCTAACACTTATAATATTATACTGACCTAAAGGGTTGATAACCAAGCTGCAAAATCAGTTTAATTACCTAGGCTGAATACTAACGGTAATTGACTAAATGTTCTATCTCATTTTAGGGACTGCCTTTAAACACATATATTAAGAGAACATATAACAGGAGATTAACTAAAATTAATGTAATCTACTCTACTAAACTAACAACAGCTACAACTAGTACTCCACATGTAAATTAGACTCATTGAATCCGAGATACAACAGTTTACAGTCCATTTGATAAAAAACGAAATAAAAGAAAATTCCAACAACTATGAATTTAAATGCTGAAACAGAAATCTGGAATCAACGCCTTGCTGCACATTTTCATTTCACTTTCTCAACTGGGATTCTACATTTCAATGAAACAGGAAGTGTACCTAGAAATGTTTACAATGGGAGAAAAGGAAGATCAGCAGCAGCAATACAAAAAAAGTTGCAACAGCAATACAATAGCAGACAACCAGCAGCAGCAAATGAAGCAATTAACACAGCCAAGACAGTACCAAATCGACCAAAATGAAACCCAGCAAACAACAGAATAACAACACCCAATAGTTGACCCCAAAATAGCTTAGTTTTAACCAAATACCAATAAGAATGCAATACTCGCATCCAAAAGATGAATTCGAAAATATAGTTTTCAATTAAACAGTATTAGTTGAACTAATTGACTCCTTAAACTTTATGAGAAAATGATTTTCAGAGTTCAAAAAACTAGTCCCTATTCTGTCCAAACTCCCCTATTTATATGCAAACTATATCAGCCCCCTTAGACACTTAAACAATTGAGGAAAAATTAGCTTGCCCATGATATTCCCTGACAGCCCATTACTATGTGTCTAATCTCCTTTTTTAATTCATTTGTCCCCCACTACTATATGTCCCTTCTTATTCTAATTCCTAGCATGGGTGACATATTTTAATTACTTCCCATAAACCCTCCCCATACTATTATGTCTTGTTCCCCACCTTTATTAAATAAAAGTATTATTTTATTGGCTCATTAGTACCTACTAGACAGAATATTTAAACTAATTATGTTTTACACTTTTAAGTCCCAAAAATACCCCTGTAACCACTGAAATTACTATCCTACCCCAACACCCTTTGAACCTGTACAAAATCATATCAACTATAACCAATTCATCTAACAATTGACTAATGAAACTAAACTGAATGAACAACATTAGGACAAATCAACAAGGTTAGATTCATATCAGAACAAACTTAACAGAACAAACAAGTAGATTCAAATCAATAAACTCAATCATCAACTGAACTTCAAATTAAATCCGACAGCATTACAACCAAGATGAATGATTCAAAGATTCAGAACTACTGTATTGAACTTGTAAAGTCAAAATTGATTCACACAGATACAGGGTAATAAACTAACTATATTGGGAACAAAATCACAATTAACCTTAGATAAAAATGAATGAACACTAACAATATACTGAACGGACTAACCTCATATGCAAAAAGAAAGTGATAGGAAACACAGAGAAAGGAATCCATTGTTGCAATCCGAGCTCCAACAACGAACGCAAACGAAAACTCGAACACGGACAGAAGACCTTAAACAAACTCCATCGGATTCGAGCTGATCTTCGACGACTGGAGTATTGCTGATGAAACTTCAATAGATAGGACTGCTTTAATGGAGGTTTTGGGCCAAAAATGGTGGTATTTTGGTAAGTCTTGGGATGGTTTCGAGCAGCTCTTATTGCTGCATTTCGGAGATGAAATACTTGCTATTTTTGAAGCGTTCTTTCACTTACTTCTCTTTTCCGTTCCGTATCATTTTTTCGTGTGTGTGTGTTCAGGAAGATGGAGTTTCACGGCTAGAATAGGGCTGGAGACGGGCGGCAGATTGGCTGCTCGTCTTTCTTCTCTTGTTATGTGTCTAGTTTAAGGTTTGTGTTGTGTGTGTGTTCATGGTGGTGTTGAGATAAGGAGAGAAGGTGGACGTGGGTGAGCTGGAGGGTGTTTAGCGTCGTGGTAGTGTGGGGGTGGCTGAACACGTGAAGGCTGTGGTAGTCATCTGGTTTTGCGAGGGGGGCGAGGGTGGTTTAGGGTTGGCGGCTTAGGGGCGGTTCTCTTAGGGTTTTGGTTGGTAAGGGGTAAAACATGAAAGAGGGGAGGGGGTTTTAGGTTATGGGTCAGACCGGGTCGGATTGACCCGGTGGGTTTTGGGTTGGATTTGTGAGACACTTGGGCCAGGTTAATTCAAATTAGAATAAGAGGCCCAATCCAATTTTCCTTTCATATTTTTTGCTCTTTTATTTCCTAATTTAAAACCAAAAATCATAGATTAAATTATAAAACCAAAATTAACTTATAAGAAGTACTAATTAACTTTCAATAATAATTAACACACGCAATTAAAATAAAATCACACAATTTGTCATTAAATGCTAAAAAATGCAAAGTACATATTTTGTGATTTTTCATTTTTTGTAAAACAAACTTAATTACTCCTAATTGTAAAAATTAAATTCTAAATGCAAATGCGATATATTTTTGTGTTTTCCTTAATTGAAACAAATAAACATGCAACGACAAATGCAAACAATAACACAAAATTCACAACATTTGTGAACAAATAAAAATTATTTTATTTTGAATTTTTGGGAGTAATTCTCGTATAGGGCAAAAATCACGTGCTCACAGGGGGAACAATGGAAAAATAAGAGAGAGAAATGAGAGGATAAAAATAAAGAGAAATCAAGAAGAGTAAGGCTGAGTGAAAAGAGAGGAGAAGAAGTTGCAAATGGAAATAAGGAAAAGTCGGGATGATGCAAGAAACCGATCAAATGCATAATAGAAATGGTTAACTGCTTAGGTGCATTCATTCTCCAAATGTGTGGTTGTCTATCTGTTAAGATCTAATCATTAACAAGTTTGTTGTTGACAATTCAGTACAGAAAGGTGGTTGGTTTGTGGTTCCCGAAGTAATAACTCCTCTCCGCAACTTAAATTCAAAGACAATGGAGGACAACAACAAAATTGGATTGGTTGATACCGGTGCCCGAAAGCAGTTAGTTGAACGGGACACTGGTTTGGCCGATGAGGTAAGGATGTTAAGACAACACATGACAGACATGTATCAGGCCTGGATGACTGGGAAAGCACCACCCCTGCCACCACCTAGCTTCTTAGATGCTGCACTTACCAAAAATCCGGGCACAATGCCAGATGATCCTCCATACTTTCCAGACCCACCCGCTTATCACAACTTTTCCAACTATCCTAGTAGCTCCATCACTCATCCTCCAATTACCTCTCCCCACAATTTCCCTCCTGTCACATCCACTATCCCCGATAATGAACACCTACTCAAAGCTCGTGATGCCCGATATTACCCCTTAGAGGTTGCCCACAAGGTTCCCAACTCATACAAGCAGGACCCACAGGATGAGCCTCATGTTGAAAATAAAAAGTTCACAGGAAGAGAAGGGCGAGATGGGGTACCCAGGAGGCTGAAAGGCATAGGACAGTCCTTAAAGAACAAGCAAGGAATGGGAGACCAGAGTAACATGGATTACAAAGAACTGTCTGTGTCCCCTGACGTTCGCCTGCTTGTAGGGTTTAAAGTGCCAAAATTTAACTTTTATGATGGGTTTGGAGATTCGGTAGCCCACCTGAAGGTTTATTTCAGCGAAATGAGAATTGTTGGAGAGAAAGATGACTCGATGATGGCATATTTTAGTGAGAGCCTAACTGGGGCAGCTTTGGACTGGCATACTTGTCATGATGTTGGTAAGTGGTCTACATTGGGTTACATGGCTCAAGATTTTGTTCGATACTTTCAATACAATCATGCGTTACCCCAGACCGCTCATCCCTATCTAAAATGGAAAAGAAGCCGAAGGAAAGCTTTAGAGAGTTTGGGCTCAGATGGAGGGAGCAAGCTGCTCGAGTCAGTACCTCGATTGGTGAAAAAGAAATAGTTGAGCTTTTCCTACAAGCCCAAGGGCCCACCTAGTTCAGTCATTTGATCCCGGCCTTGGGTAAGCCTTTCAATGATGTGGTAAAAATAGGGGAGATGGTAGAAAAGGGAATCAAGTCAGGTAAAATCATGAGTTATCTGGCATTGAAAGATACTATGGAAGACATTCGGAACACCCCAATAAGTTTGGGTGGAAGAAAGAGATAGAAAAGATGAGCCGCCGGGCAGTCTTCCTCAACGGTTACAACCTCGACATCGGCCCCATGGATATCCTTGTGCACCAGATGACCCTTCCCAATGCTACTTCTCTCCACATAACCCTCAAAGCCGTACATCACTTTCCCAGTACCTAGCTCCGCAAAATGCCTATCCACCCCCACGAGCCTACCGAAAACCCACTGGATCAGGTTTCCGGCCCAATCAAGCATTTAAGAATGAGAGGTTGCAGAAGAATAAAACCTTCACTCTATTGGGAGAGTCATATGCCAGTCTGTTCCAGAGGCTAAGGAAATTGGACATGTTGAAGCCGATTCAGATAAAAATGCCAAACCCTCTTCCAAAAAAGTTTGATTTTTCTCAAAGGTGCTCATATTGCTCAGATGCCCCAGGCATGACATAGAGAAGTGTTGGAATCTAAAGAAAGCAATTCAGAAGCTTATTGATGCAGGTGACATTGTCGTACAAAATCCATATGCATCAGACACTAGCCAAAGTCCATCGCATGTGCATAATGAGACACATATGGTGGGTATGATTTATTTTGAAAAGGAATGTGAGAATTCTTCTGGGAGCCTCGGAGGTCCACGGGCTACTAAGCTTTCAGTGCTATCAGAGGTTGATCTTAAGAACGAGCCGGCAAAAGGAGCCCAAAAGCAATTTGTTAAGAACAATGTGATGAAGATTTGTGAAGGTCCTAGTATTGTTGATGCAGAATTTAGTGGCTAAGATACCGTGCTTGGTAATTGGAAAGACGCTCCATTTCTTGGTCGGCCGGAGAGGAGCTTTGGTGGTTTAGTTTGTTATCATTTCTGTTGTCCGGGTTATTTCAGGGTTGTAATCCAGATATTGTCTTGTGACTCAAACCCTTCTATCCTTTTATTTTGTCTAGTTCCTTTAGACGTAGTATCTCATTTAGTGTTATCTAGGTTTGTTTTAGGGTTGTACCCCAATTTATTTTGCTTGTTTTGTTGTTCAAACCCTCTCACCATCTGTCTAATGCAATTCTCTGTTTTCTGCTATTTCTAGTCATTTTTGTTTAGTTCTCTTCTCCTTTTATAGTTATTTTTATGCTGGTTCTAGTGACATGACATGCATGCATAGATCTCAGCCCGATCTTTAAAAGTCAGTTTAGTCAGGAAGCAATGAAACAATTTTGAAGATGATAGGGACATTTGAGGGAAATAAGTAAAGGCGTTTTGAGAACACTTCAAGCCCGAATTGTGTGAAACTGGGGCAGATAGAACATAAAAAAATCTTATTAAAATACATCATGCCACATCAAGTTAAAGCTAAAGGCAAGTTTGCCCAAATTGACAGAGACCATTCATGGTAATGAGAGTGGGAGTGTTGTTCAATGGTGTTTTGTATTTAACAGATGTAGAAGGCAAGTGTGTAAATATAGATATCAATTCTAATGCAGTCAAAAGATATTATGTATGATTTCTTTGGTTTGTTTAACTGTGTTGTTTACACCTGGGATGTTTTGGAGATTGAAATGACGAAGTCATTTTGTTCTACTATCTAAACACTTTACCCTTTGTTATCCCATTGAGCCTTATTTATTCTCTTTCCTACCCCTCTTTTGGAATCAGTAGCAAAGTTCAGAAACACATACATAAAAGGTAAGTAAAGAAGAAAAGAGAAAAAGAGAAGAAAAAGAGAAATAAAAGAATAGAAAAGAATTAAAAAGAAAAAAAAAGAAGAAGAAAAAAAAGAGAGAGAAGAAAAGAAGAAAAAGAAGAGAAAAGTGCAGAAACAAAGCAATCCCTATGACATGAACTACGTTCGACCTGATTCCTTTTAAGGATACGTAGGTAGCCTCACTGTTCGGTCCCATCAAAATAAAATCCAAAAGTCTCCAAGCAAGAAACTGGGACGGAAGTTGTGGTTGTTGTAAGAAATTTGATTCCGAAAGTTTTAATTTTGAACCCATGTTGAATTGTTTTGAGCCTTTTGATACCCTTTCTTTCTAACCCTATCCAAAAGACCACGTTACGGTCCAAAGAAAGACTTTCTGATTAGTCTTCAAGGGATGCCAAGTCGAGCAAGTAGAGGTGATTCAAATCAAGGGCAACACTCGGGTCCAAGCAGAAAAAATATTGAAAATGAGAGAGTCTTATCGGTGAAAACCCTCACAGACACCATAAGGTGACGGGAGCTGAGAGAAATAAAAAATGAGAGAGTCTTATTGGTAGAAACCTTTAGGGTCACCTTGAGGCGAAAGTGAGTTGAGAGAAAGAACAAAATGAGAGAGGCTTGATGGTGAAAACCCTTCGGGCACTACAAGTTGAATAGGGATTGTGAATTAGATTGGATAATCGGAACATTGAAGCCCAGTTTCACGGTTTGGGGGTATAACAGGAGTTGAACATCATACTTGCTTGACAGAATATCCATAGGTGCATGTCATGGTCATTAGAGTTGGTATCCATATCTGATAGGTTTCTACTTTGTAGTTTTCATGTTAGGAATCATCTCTTTCAATTGTCCTTTACTATGTTCCTTTTGTTTTGTTTACTTCCTCTTCTTGAGTCTGTTTGGTTAGAACAAGTGAGAAATGACTTCAAAATCTACCACCAGCTTTCCAATTGCATAAAACGGGATCTGTCTAGCACATCAAAAGTATCATAAGTCAGGAAAAACAACAAGCGCACTGGCTTGGTAACAATCAACATGCTTTGGGATCCTTGTGAAATACAAAGGTTTGGTACATATCAATTCATGAACAATGCAGCAGATGGGGGTGTTATGTGAACGGATCAAAGGTATTTTCTGTGGCAGGATTGACAAAAGTTGGTTAACCAGTGACAAGCAAGGTCTTCCAAGCAGAAATCAAAGTTATCATGACAAGTGAAGGAGCAATAGACCTCAAGGTCAAGTCCAGTGGTTTAATTCAGGAAAGAACAACATACTCACTAAGTGGGTGGAAATCAACATGCTTTGGGGTTTATGTGAAACACAAAGGTTTGGTAAATGTCAGGTCATGAGCAATGCAACAGATAGATCGTATTGGGTCTGAATGGAGAAGAGGTATTTTCTGTGATAAGGATGATAGAGAAAGTGGTCAGTCAATAAACAAACAAAGCCTTCGAATGGAAATCAAAGTTATCATGGGAAGTGAAGAAGCAATCACCCTCGAAGTTAAGTCCACAAACCAACCACCACATTTTAAACTGACAAGATTTTTCTTTGATTTGAAACAGGGGCAGAAAATTTTATTTGTCTCGGAGAAACCCTCCGTAAGGGAAAGCAAACACCAAATAGGTTTGACCGTAAATTTTCAGGACCTTCCTGAAAAATGGGACCTAGTTTAAAATTCAAAACAATCACGAGTAGCATAATCTAGCATAAATTTACCCCAAAGGAATATAAGTTGGCTTCAAAGTTTGTATATTTAAAGATAGGATTCAATAAGGAGTTGTCAGGACCCTCCTGAATAATAGGACCTAGCTTTAAGATTGCCATTAGATAACAAATTTAGCGTAAGTTCTGGTGTCGGATAATATAATTTAGCCGTAAAATTGTCACTCTTAAGATAAAACTTGACTTTTGACTTCCAGGACCCTCCAAGATAATGGGGAGTAGTTTAAGACCCTCTTAGATAACAAGATTTAGCGGAAGTCACACCTTTAGAAGATATAACTTAGATTTATAATTATCGTTTAATTAAGAGTTGTCAAGACCCCCTGGATAATGAGATCCAGCTTTCAAATTCTTAGTAATATTTGGTAATATGATTCAATTTAATACTTACATAGCCCAGCTACCAAACTGGGGTGTTGAAATCAGGTACACACTTGGAGAACAGGGAGAAACAGTTCAAATTTAGCAGTCAGGCGCCCACCTGGAGAGCACGGGAATACAATTCAAGTCAGCAGTCAGGCGCCCACCTGGAGAGCACGGGAATACAATTCAAGTTCAGCAGTCAGACGTCCACCTGGAGAGCACGGGAATACAATTCAAGACAGCAGTCAGGCACCCACTTAGAGAGCACGGGAATCCAATTCAAGTTCAGCAGTCAGGAGCCCACCTGGAGATCACGGGAATACTGTTCAAGTTCAGTAGTCAGGAGCCCACCTAGAGCAGGGGAATACAATTCAAGTCAGCAGTCAGGCGCCCACCTGGAGAGCATGGGAATACAATTCAAGTTCAGCAGTTAGGTGTCCACCTGCATAGCACGTGAATACAATTCAAGTCAGTAGTCAGGCGCCCACCTGGAGAGCACGAGAATACAATTCACGTTCAGCAGTCAGGAGCCCACCTAGAGAGCACGTGAATACAGTTCAAGTTCGGCAATCATGCGTCTACCTGGAGAAAGGGAAAGCGCCACAAAATACAGTTCAAGTTCAGCAGTCAGGCGTCCACCTGGAGAAATGGAGAGCATCTCCGAGTACAATTCGAGTTCAACAATCAGGCGTGCACCTGGAGAAGGGGAAAACATCTTAGATTCCAATTCAAGTTGGCAACAAAGGGATGTCACCGGGAGAATACAAGTCAACAAGGCAACAGGAACCACAAGACAATTTTGAAGATATATATAAGATTTTTGTAATGCATAGATCATAGTCTAGTCTAGCTTCTTTTTATTTTTGACATGGTGTAATAAGGGGTTCAGTAAGCAGTAGCAGCAGCAGCAACAACAACATTAGTGAAATCACAGCTTCATGGTAGTCCCAACTATCAAACCTTCCCAAACTACACTGACCTGATTTCTTTATATCCAATGATATGTAGGCAACCTCAGAAGTAGAATGCGGTCAAATATTTCAAAAATGCTTCCCACGGAGTATTTAAACGGGCAAAAATTGCTCGTATCCGCTCACTTTATCTTTGCACGAAAACTCTTCGTGTTTCTGAGCAAAGAGGGGCAGCTGTGAGCACGTGATTTTGCCCCTATATGAATTACTCCAACAAATTTAAAACAAAATAATTTTTCCTATTATTTGTAATTTTGTGGATTTTTGTGACATATTTCTGTCAATTATTTGTATTTGTCTGTGCCTGTTTATTTAATCAATGAAAAATATAAAAAATGTGTTGCATGTGCATTTAGGATTTAACTTTGTATTTTAAGAATTAATTAGTAATTAAATTATTTTATAAAATGGAAAATCACAAAAATAGTTTAATTTGTACCTTTCAATTTCAATTTTGATTTTGAGTAGTTTTTCTTTTATTTTGTTTTTAATTAATTTTGATAATTATTATCTAGGTTTAATTAATGTTTTTAGGTTAATTAGATTCTAGGATTTAATTCATATTTTTATTTAATTTTGAAAAATAAAAAAAGAAGAAAAGAAGAAGAAAAGGAATTAATTTGAAAAAAAGAAGAGGGAATTGAAGAAATGGGATTTGGGCCAGTCTTTAATTCATCTAACCAAGCCCAAACGTTTCTCCCTTTGCACCCGCCTGTCCCAGCCCAATACCCATCCCTGACCCGGTCCGTTCCTCCACTAACTTAAACGACACCGTCCAGGCTAAAGTTAATCCAAGCTGTCGAGATTGTTATGATCGAACGACTTTGAAGTGGGGTGGGGTGAGTATATTAGTATCTGAATCTCGTTACCCCCCCCCCATTTCCATCTCCCTGACTCACCCCTGTTATTCAAAGACCGTTAGAACCCTAGCCGCCACCCGTTCCCATCACTTAGAAACCCGGTGGCGCCAACACCAACCCCAACCAAATTAACACCAAATGACCACCACGCCTCCCTCATTCCAAATCCCGTATCGGTTTCCCTCAAATAACCCCAAAAATCCTCGAATCTTTGATCAAAGAGAACCCTAGAAATTCTAAATCGGGCTCTTAGGAATTTCAAGCTTAATTTGATTTTGATACGAACACACGATTAATATCATATTTGGCCGAAATAGCCAAGAAGTTAAGGATTCAAGCTCCATTCCTTAAATCAATCCGAATTAATTAGGTATTTTCTTCACTTCTTTTTGGTTTTATCTAGTTTTAATTTTCATTTTCTATTCTTCTGTTTCTTCTTGTTTCTCGACCTCTCCATTATTTTTGTGTGTTTTCCCGGATTGCTTTCTTAGGCATGTTAATTTTAGGTTAGTATTTTAACTTGTTCTTGGTTTGTTAATTAGTTTAATTTAGATTCGTTAGTTTATTCAATTAATTAACGAGTCATTTTAGGGTAAGTTGTTTGACCTGCTAAAACCATTTTCAGAGTTTGCAATTTTTTTAACTAAAACCCTGAGTGGTAGATCAACTGGTAAAGGCCAGAGGAAAAAAGTCTTCAGGTCGCCAGTTCGAGCCCCCGCAGGGCCATTGGAGGAATTACAAACCGGTCGCGTCTCCAGAGCCCCGTGGAACTAACTGTGCACCCGCATTGAAACAGCAGGACCCGATGGGTACAACTAGTCGGGTTCGCGAAGCGATGCCCGGAAACCACGGTTATAAAAAAAAATTAACTACAAACAAGAGAGGGCTAAGCGCAGATCCTTGGTGGAGCCCCATAACCACCGGGAAAGCGTATGACAAGGTCCCTAGGGAGAAGCGCAGATCCTTGGTGCTATGGAGGTGCCTGGAGTCTAAGAGCGTGCCGGAAGCCTACATCAGAGTAATCAAGGACATGGAGAAGGCGTATGACAAGGTCCCTAGGGAGGTGCTATGGAGGTGCCTGGAGTCTAAGAGCGTACCGGAAGCCTACATCAGAGTAATCAAGGACATGTACGATGGAGCTAAGTCTAGGGTCAGGACAGTGGGTGGCGACTCA